>VZTB01015536.1:378914-391779 GCA_013397245.1 Thryothorus ludovicianus | reverse complement strand
ATTTTAATAAGCCACAAATATTTTGTATGTGTTTTATCTTCAATTCTCAAATGTGGTTTTACCAGTGGAAAAAAAGACACAGCAAAAAAGTGGCTTTTTTTAAAGACAAAAAGGAAGGGGGAGGAAAGGAAGGGAAGATAAGGGAAGGGAAGATAAGGGAAGGGAAGGGAAGGGAAGGGAAGGGGAAAACGTTTTTCCATCTGGACTTTTCTATGTTTTTCTGCATATTGATGAATCATAAATGAAAAAAAATGCTTACCTCCTAAGTTAACTACAGAAACCTTGATTTGATTTCTGTCTGTCGTGATGTCTTTCTGTGTGACCTTGACCTGCTATTTCCTCACCTTAAAAAGTAGTATCAAAACATGTTCTTGCATTTTTGGCTGAAATAAATCATAGGCTCATCAGACAAGCCTTGCCTGTCACTATAGCCTTGTATGCACATACGGTCCTGATCTCAACTGATGTCTCTAGGTGCTAATGCAATGCAAAGACTCTGCAGTCAGAACTTTGCAGTCAACTGTGCTAAGTCAATCATCTTGTGAAAATAAAAGCTTTGAGAATCCCATGAGAAGTAAATAAACAGATAAATAATGAGCAATTCTGCTGCAGTCCAGATCATGTGATTATGGACAGAAAAAAGAACTTAGCATGGGTGTGAATAGCAGCCCTCAGTCTACTTTTCTTAAAAGTCTCCTTGAAATGTCTGACATCCTGCATTTTTAACATTTTATCACTGGAGCACAACAATGTATTTAAAATAAAATGTATTTTTACCGGGCCATGCTGCTACTTGAAGATTCTAGACAACTAGGAGATGTGACAATCTCAAATTATTTTTTATCAATTAAAGAGTAAATGCTCTTCTCTTCTGTGAAGAGGGTTTAGCTCACAGAGCTGGCTGGGCCAAGCCAGAGACCTGCCACATACAATCCACTTCAGGTTTTTCTAGATCAGCAATTCTCAAGTGCCTCAGGGCAGCTAGATTTGGATAGTGGGAGCTCTGTGTATGTTTGTAGTACTTCCAGATAATCCACATTATAACGCATTGACATTCAAAATCATGGTGGCCGTGGATTTGTATGGGACCAGCTGCTTAGTAAAACTGCTGGCCTGCAATTTTTAATAAAATCTACTTTTCTGTCTTTCATGTGAAAATATTAGTTTGCTGAAACTAGTGCCAGTAACAGAAAAGACATATCAACTTCAGCCTAAACTTTTGTGAGAAAAAGGTTTCTGACTGCAGCTATGTTGTTGTGAAGCAGAGAGTCGCTCACTCAAAAAAGCCTGGCCATTTGATGACCAGCAAGTCCTCTAGCAGCTGTATAAATAATGAAATATTCATTTGGCCAGAAAAGAGACAAGCTCTTTAGTCCCATGCTTAAAATCTAATTTGAGATGTGAGAAATCTGCACATTGAAGTCCTTCCTCCAATAAACATGCATTTATTCACACAAAGAGCTTGGACAACTGAAGATGAGAGAGAGGGACATGTCTCAGGGTGACCCAGGAAAATTCTAATGTCCACAGTGGCTTTTCTGAACCAAATAATTACTAACTGCATAGCACATATATGTTCTTTCCCCTCCCTCCCCCCTCCCCTTTCCCCCACTGCTTCAGATAGTTCAGTTTGACTTTAGATCAATTTTTTTTTTTTTAAACCTGAACAGTTTTGTGGGGACAGGAAAACCATTTCCAAACCCACCCAACTCTACCTGGCATCCATCACCACGGAAGCAGACACTCAAATACTAATGGTGCCTGTAAAACAGAAATTGAACTTTACTAAAAAAAAATTAAACCAATTAATCATAGGCCAAAACTTCAGAAAAAGCCCAACAGAAATCTTGCAGTGTGCTGTGAAATCTGCCAGCTTCTGGGATTTGCAGCAGTCTCACAGGAGCAGTGTGTTACTCTACTTCTGCAACAGCTACATTGAAAACAGAGATTTAAGCAGGGCCAAGAGTGCTATGATTTAGAGAGTCAAATCTGTCTCAGACGTAAAAATTAAATCCAGAGTCAAGATCTTTTGTTTTGTGGAAGACTTTTGATAAAACTGGGCTAGAAATTACCTGAGGATCAATTGTTTGGCAGTTTGCCAGGTCCTTCTGCTCCTAATCTTCTATTGTGCGTAGTGATATTTATAGATATCTGTCTCTTGCCCCTCCTCCTTTACTCATGATAAGTGATATCACACACAAAGATACAAAGATATGGCTGGTGTACACAGGAGGAAATGACCTTTCTGGCCATAATTGCCTTTCAGTGACTCTCCCCTCACTTTCAAGCATTCATCCTTTTCGTGAGCCATAACAAGAGCCTCAGTGGTTACCCTTGCAGATGTAAATATTCTCCAAGAAAATGTTTTGTTTTTTTCAGGATGGGGGTCTGGATTGTGTATGGGCACAGAGGGGCAATGGGCTCTCAGGAATGCCATCTGCATAGGTGTTGGCAAGCCAGGTTGGCTTGAGGAAGGTTGAATTCACACCCTGCTCACTGCTGGTGATAGGCAGGGCTATGGATGCCCGCCTGTTAACATGCTGTGAAGGGGGGCATGTGTGCTTTTGGACAAAAAGGACTCCACTGCTATAATGCACTTACCAGGTGACTCTTTTACTGTTTAGCTCAATGACTGTGAATTTCAACTGGGTTTGGCTGCTGTGCAATGCAGAGCTATTCACCTTTACAATCACTCCCTCCCCTCTCCCATCATCCCCCATTCTACAGCTACTTAGAGAGCTAGGCAAACTTTATCATCAGAAAACAGATCAAGTCATTTGGCTCAAATCACCAGAGCGCAGCAGCAGAGCACAGCATGATGGAAAAAAGAAAAAAAAAAATCTTAATTTTTGGCTTCTTGTCAGGTTTGGAACCATAATTGCCAAGTATTTCATGAAGGATAGTTTGGATATTATTCAGGGATCCTCCTGAAAGCAGTATGTACCAGAAAACACACACCACTTCTTAGGCAGTTTTGCAGACTCAGGATGTGCTAGATGAGCCTTTCCTCCCTGAGATAAATCCAACAAGCAATTATTCTGAGAGATATTTTATCCTGGCAGAAGGAGGGGTATATGCTAGTACTTTAGGATTTAAGGGTCTTGCATTTTAGTGCAGGCTTCTTTAATCCAGTTATGCCTTTTTAGCAGGGTACTCTGCTCTGTCCATACTCAGTAATACTTGTCTCTTTTGTGAAGGACTTGAAAATGAACAAGTATAAATACACTGTGATAAAAAATGCTTATTTCCAGGGATGGTACATCTATCACCCACCTGGTCAGCCTGTGCCAGTATTTCACCACCCTCAAAGCAAGGTATTTCTTACTTACAGTTAATCTAAATCTCCTTTAGATTAAAACCACTGCACCTATTGCTGCAGGCCCTGCTAAAACATTCATCCTCATCCTCTTATGAGTGCCCTCTGAGTCTTGGAAGAGGCTCTAAGGTCTCCCCAAAGCTTTTTTCCAGGTTGCACAACCTTAACTCTCTCAGCCTGTCTCCATAGCAGAGGTGCTCCAGCCCTCTGAGCCTCTTTGTGACATTCTCTGGACTTGCTCCAGCAGGTCCGTATCCTTCTTGTGTTGGGGACCCTAGAGCTGGATGCAACATTACAGGTGGGGTCTCACCAGAGCAGAGGGGTACAGTCACCTCCCTTGCCCTGCTAGTTATGCTTCTTTTGACACAATCCAAGATACTATTGACTTTCTGGGCTGTGAATGCACATTGCTGGGTCATGTCCAGCTTTTCACCCACTGTGATCTCAACATGATTATTCTTTTTTTTCACTGTAGTGTAGAGTAGCAGGTTCAGATCCAAACTTAATGTTTTTCAGAGACACAGATTGGCAGACGTATCTCCATAGTATTTAAAAACATGAATTTGAATTTTACAAATATAGCATGTTTCTAGCTGTTTGCAAGCTCTCCTTGTTAGGTGTGATCTACAGTGCTAAGAAATGGTGCTTATTTCATCCTCACAGTCCCCAGTGAAACACTGAACAGAATCAGACCAAAAACTGACCACTGCCAACCTTCACAATCTCTTTTCACAAACAGAAAATGATTTTAGCATATCTACTTCTATTGTGGCTGCATTTAAAACCCAGATTTGTAAAAAAGCTGATGTCTCAGAGCCCTACTGAAGTCAAGGAAGAGGGTTGACACTGGGACTTTTATAAGGGCCCCAGATTATCAAGGACAACTCTTAGCAAAACATTTTATTTCTTAAATATTATATGACATAATCTGCTGATTTGAAAATATCTAACTGGTCCAAACCCTCGCTTACCATACCTTCCTTTTTTGGTTTCTCACTGTTTTGACCCTGGTACGAATTTTATTAGTCATCCAATCACAGTTAGTCTTTCCAGGGAAGGATAAAGCAAAAAGGCATTGAATGCTTTGGCCCCATCATCAGTTTACTTTTTTCTTTGTCCACTGACTAATGGTGCTGCACCTACATTTCCTTTAGTGAAATAACTGCTTTAGGCAGCTTGCCTCTCCTCCTTTCCCTTTGCCATCCCTTTTTCTCTTGCCTTACTGCTCATTTGTGCCAGTACAACAGTTTGCAGGACCGCATGGTGACTGAATTAACTGACTGAAGATAAAAATAAACATGTTTTGCTGGGTTATTTCTTCATGCTCTTCCCTTCCTCTTCTTATTTCTAATGCACTTACAAAATATGCTTTTATATTGCTGTAAATCCTTCGCATAACATTTTGTCTTTTCTTTGTCTCTAGTTATATTATTTCCCACTAATTTGACCTATCTTCCATTCTCTTTCTCACTGTTTCCTAAATTTCATAGAATGGAGATGATAATGCAACAGACAAACTCTTATTAGCCTTCCTACATTTCCACATGGTAATTTGAACCCCAGAGCTGTCTGAGTCAGCTTTTTGGAACTCTTTCCCCATAGATTTGCTTTCCCTGAGATCTCTTCTACCAATCTGTTGAATTTATTAATATACTTTTTTCTAAATACTTTTTTTGTTTTATTTTCTATTTCTCTCTATCTTCAAAGGAATCAGGGTGTTCATCCTCTTCTGTAGGTCTTTCTACTTTATTTTCTCAACTAATTTATATCTGTTGGTTAGAAGAGTAACTACAAAGGCTTTCTTTTTTCATATCAACCATCCCAATTTTTAAAGGTAGCTTCCAGAGCAACCAAGGAATTTGCTCTTTCTCCAGTGTTTCTATAAGACTGTAGTTTGGTGTCAATGTGTCCCACAGATAACAATCCCTGGGGTTTGAAATATTCTGGTAGAAATTCAAGGCATTTGTCTCATTTGTCTATCTGATGGTTGTTCACACCAGCCCAGCCTATCACTCTGTTGGCTTCCTTTCTATTTCAACAACATGGTTTCATCAGGTCTCACACTGAATTCTGTCTCTCAGAGCCAATTATATGTCCTTGGTCTTTAAACCACGTCTTCTCTCTTTTCCACTGTCCTCTCTGGACATGCCATACCTTTTTACATCAATATTCCAGTCACATGAATTAACCTAGCAAACCACTGCTAAGCCAATTAAGACATAATTCTAATTATGTATTAAGATTCCCAGTTCCTCTGGCTTATTCCCCATACAGCTTACATTAGTGTATAACCATTTAAAATGTTCAGAAGATTGACCCAGCGGTTTCCTTTTCATCTCCCCTTTGTCCCTTTATGTACACACTCTCCCATTTCTAGCAAATTTAGGTTCTTCCACATCATACACATTTATAACTGGTAAGCAAAGTCTGAGACCATACATTTTGATACTGAGGTAAATTATATTAATCAAATATTGCACTATTAAAATACTAAAATATTCTTAAGCACTAGAATTTTGTAAAGGACGATATTTTCTGAAATATCAGCACAGTTCCTGGATGTGTTAATAATGTTAAAATAAGAAGGAGTGAGACAAATAGGCATTAGTCAGTGGAAAACATAATCCACAAATAAAAATCAGACAGACTAGAAATGAGTCATATAGATGATTTCTCATTAGTAGGGTATTTTTCCAAATCATGTTGGACCATCCCCACATCTTATCCCCACCTCAGGCTATCAAAACACAAGGTAATACTTTATTTGTGAATGGTTTCAGGCTTTTTGTGCCTTGGAAAATATGTTTACAAATGACTTGAATAGCCAAATTCCAAAAGACTTCAGACTGCTGACAAAGCAGCCTCTCCCTTTATCTCCTACATTAAATATAAAAGGCTTCCATTGCATTCTTTCATGCAAATCAGTGCCTGTACTTATACATACACAGACTTGTACATACACACACACAAATTCACAGCCAGCAGACCAGCTATAGCTTCCTCAAAGTTGCAAGGAGGCAAAAGAATTTTAAAAAATAACATTTTCAGCTATAAAAAATGGCCACATTGCACTGTGGCAATAATAACAAATGATAATATTTTACTTAGTATTCCATTGCACTTTCCATCCATCGTGGACTTATATTTTGATGGCAGCTTTCTGTGCATCCATTTCTTGCTGGTATTTGCCAATGCAGTAAACCACTCTGCCTTTAATCCTGAACACTTGGGGTGTCCTTTGGTCACTTCAAGCATGTGGCACTGGCCACCATTAAGCAAGCTACCATCGGACTCCCTTCTGTAACGTATCTTACAGAAACATTGTTAATATGAGTCAAGCTATAAAATCTGGGGTAGAACAAATAGATCAGTAATGCAGCCTTCACTTTGTGCTGCTGCTCTCATACACTGAATTAGGTATGACATTATTACAGTCATTTTACATTTACAAAACACAGAGAAATCCCTCAAAGATCATAGTCCCAGTAACCTTAGTTTGTGAGTATTCAGCTTGTGAAACTGGTTGATGATCCTTAGATTTAATGAGGGAGACCTGGTAATCTTACACCCCACAGTCAAAAAGTAAAACATTAAAAACTTGGAATTGCACCTAATCAATTATCTATAAGGAGGAGATTAACTATGAATGTAATGGTTTTGGGTCTTTTTTTTTTTGTCAGTCAATGTATACAGGCATCTCCAATGGGAGACTGAGGTCTTATAGATCTATCAATTGCAGAAGAGCCCTGAGACCATGAAATCAGGCTCTTCAGTGAAACATTTGAATTAATCAGGGTGGCTGTAACTATATATGTTTCATACAGACATGACAGCAAAGGCAGGACTAGAAACAGCTTCTCAGCTCCCTGCCCATCATTGTAATGATCATAGTATGTCTCTGACAGAGCAGTGTGCATCAGGAGGCTGCACACACATCAGGTATTTGCAACACCTCCAAATCACTACCAAACCCAGATATAAAATTTACTATGTACCACCCCACCAATGGGTATCCTCCTCAGACTCCTACTTGCAAACATAATTCAAAATTGATTTCAAATATTCAGTAGAGAAATCAGCAGCCTCAGTGGGTAAGAGTGCTTAAATCATGACCACCATCATGTGAAAGTGCATGGCTTGTCTCCCCTGTGGACAGTGAAGCACCACAGTGCTAACAGAACAAGGCTGCTCACAGCTGAACCAGGCATATCTTTGAGCCCACTCTATGCGATAATAGATGCACTAACGTTTTGACTACAGCCTCGTGTTTACTGTGGGTGTTAGCTGAGACATTTCCATATAAATAAAACATTCATCAAGCTCACAAAAATGTCTGCAGAGCAATTATTGCACAAGAATGGTGAGCACTGGAGAAGTGGGGTCATTCATCCATTCCATATACCTGCTTAGGCTTGCTGCAAAGGAAGATGCCACTTTCACGGATATTGGAATTAGGTCAGGTCTCTTGTGTAGAATCTGTGTGGGCCAAGGAATAAGGCTTGGCATCAGGAGACCTGGTTTCTATTTGCATAACTTCTGCTGAGTTACTCTATGGCCTTGAGCAACTCACTGTGCAGCTGCATGTTGCTGTTTCCCACCCATCTGTAAAATGGGGTTAATGGTACTTATCAGCCTTTACAAAGTACTTTCGTGATATAGAGATGAAAATGATGGTGACTGCTAATTGTTTTCACTCTCTCCATGGAGAGAAGCTTTTTTCCTTCCAGGAATGTAAACCCAAGCTCATTTTCTGCTAGTTGTGGAGTTTAAGTTTCCGTTTGCATGGCTGGCAGCACCCTTTCCTATAATTTTTCATAAATGTAGTGTGCAACATCTGAGATCGAAGAGGCCAGGGTAATACACAGCCTTAGAGCAATGATGGACAGCACAACTGAACTTAGACTACAGAAAGGGCAAAACAGGGGAGAGGAAAACAAGTGCTGTTCACAGGAGTTGAGAGCGACAAGTGGTTGATTTGTCTCGCCAAGGTGAGATGGATATTTTTAAGAAGTGTCATGAAGTCCACATCTCCTGGTATTCAGATTAGTGAATTCACTCTACGGACTTCCTTCCTTTAGTGTCCTTCTGGATTAATAATAGCCATCACCAGGAAACTTTTCTTTGTGGTTTAGTTTTCATTTTCAGAGTGTTTATGCTCCTCAAATAGCTATTTTTCCTACAGACTGATAACTGACAAAATGCAGCAATGGGGTAAGTATCTGAAATTTCTTAGTTACTGAAAAAGAAGAGCTTCAGAGACCTTCCCTTATTAGCACATTAATTGCAGTTGTCACAGACAGCAATTATTTGCTCAATTTTCCTCAAATTCATAATTTTCTTAAAAAACAAAACCAAATCCAAAACTGCAGTAATGAATATTCAGAGTATCCTGGCACTTGAAATCGTTTTCTCATTTCATAGCTGGCACTGGCTTCTTCCTATCTGAACACCTTGCACACCTTTCAGGCATGTATGATTGACAGCTGTCCTGTATGCATAGCAAAATGAAGTTTAGTCCCTCATATCACAGACAAATGTACTTTGACAGCCTCAGTGCTGAGCAGCACACCATGCAATCCGCCAGAACAAGTTCCTTCCAGAGTAAGCATCAACTTCTCTTAACTACAGTGGACATTTCAGGTTTCTCTGCAACCACCTGGGTGTACTGGTTTTGGCTGGCATGGAGCTTATTTTCTTCAAAGTAGTTGGTATGAGACTGTGCTCTGGATTTGTGCTGGAAACAGGGTTGATAACACAGGGATGGGTTTGTTGTTGCAGAGCAGTGCTCACACAGAGCCAAGGTCTTTGCTGTTCCTCAACCCCAGTCCACCAGCGAGGGGAGTGGGGATGCACGAGGATTTGGGAGCAGATGCAGTTGGGACAGCTGACTCCAGGTGACCCAAGAGATATCCTAGACCACATGGCATCATGCTCAGCATATGGAGCAGGGGAAAGAAGGAAGACAGGACATCTGGAACAATGGCATTTGTCTTTCGAAGTCACTGTTACAATATGATGGAGCCCTGTTCTTCTGGAGATGGTTGATGACCATTCTTCCCTTGGGAAGTGGGGAATGAATTCCCTGGTTGATTTTGTTTATGTGCACAGCTTTTGCTCTCTCTATGAAGCTGTCTTTATCTCAGCTCATGTGTTTTCTCCCTTTTGCCCTTCTGATTTGCTCCCCTATCCCTGCTGGGGTGTGAGCAAGGAGCTGAGTGAGCCTGAGTTGCCAGTTTGGGTTAAACCATGACAATGTACAATGAAAACCATCTACAGCTATCGATCTCGCAGCAGTAGAAGTGGAAAATATGGCGAGTAATTCCTACGATTCTTTTCGCCATAAAATAAGTTAAAAAACATCTCAAGAAATCATGTTCCTCACCTTTAGTCTTTCCCCCTTTAAGCTATTTGCCCTCAGAGGCTCCATCAAGAGTGGATAGTGCAGTCCAGAAGAATTACAGCACTTCTGTGAAACAGGCAGTTTCTCCAGGGGCTTCAATTCTGTAAAAAACATTCTCAGGAGCCTAAATGTGCTTCTTAAAAAACTCCATAAGGCACCCCTGATGTATGTATGAATGTATGTACATATATATGAATGGACAATATTGCAGCTTTCACAGTGAGAAATTATGAGTTCAGGAGATGATGGATTGGACTATAAACAGTGTGTGAGAGGTAGGAATATATACCTGTGGTTGGGGTGCTGAGGAAGTCATGTACCTTGTCCACTTGCATCACATTTTGCATATGCAAAATCAATTTGTTATGATGGAATATACAGTACCATTATTTAGATTAGTGCATTTTATCACTAGACAGTGCTTTAATGACCATCTAGTGTAACCTACATATCACCTAGCAATTTCTGTAACTTCATGACTAATGACTAAACTACAGCACATCTTTTAGAGAGACCCCACATCTTGATTTAGAGCCTTCAAGTCATAGAAAATACAACACCTCCCTTGTAAATTGTTCCCAAGCTTCATTACACTTCCTGCTAAAATTTGCACCTTATCTTTAGTTTAAATCTGTCTGGCTTTGACTTCCAGTGAGTGGATCTTGTTATACCTTTGTCTGAGGGATGAAAGAGTCCATCCTACTGAAAGCTGTCTTCCTGTGTAGGTGCTTACAGCATCAGTGAGTTTCCTCTTAACCGTCTTTCCACAAGCCAAATACAGTGTTAAAGTTATTCTTTCTTGGGGTGGGAAGATTGCTGGTACCAAACTTGGGCAACTACCTGTACCTACTTGTCTGAGCATCCCTACTGAATCAATGGAGGCTTTTCCAGAAGACAATTTAGTTAACTTCAAGTGTAAACATACCCTGTAGGTGTCTGTCTCTCTCAGTATCTATTTAACTATTCTAGGGCAAATATGACTCTCACTTGGATGCTCATATAAGCAACTAAAGTTTGGTGAGGTTTCCAGCCTTTAAAATATTTTCATCTCTTTCTGAGAGCCTTTGTATTTTCTCAGCAACTTTTTGGAAGAATAGACATCAGAAATGGAGACTCATGCCAACCCCAGCTTCCCTCAGTAAAATAATGCATGGTTAATGATGCCTTCGTTGTCCTGTTCAAATTTGACCAAGAGCAAAATTAGCCTTGTCTCTTAGCCATCAGCTCCACATTCACAGTTCATATTCAGTACATTGTCTGCAATGACCTTTCAGTATTTTTTCAGAGCTTCTGCTTTCCCTGAATATAGTCCCACACTCCCTAAGGCTCCGAGATACAGAATTTTCAATTTAGGGTTATATTAAAATAGATTTGTAGTGTACTCAGAGCTGCCAATCAGGATCAGGACCTCACCATGCAAACAAACAGTGAGAGACAGTCCCTGCCCTGAAGAATTTACACTCTAAATTAGACAAGACAGACAGTAGTAGTGTGTGTGGGCACTTAAATGGAGACACTGAGAAATGAAGGCCCCAGAGAGGTTTGAGGTTTCTTAGACCTTCCCACCCTCACTAGCTCATCAAAGGGATGTATGAGATTTGTGTTTCTAATGCTCTCTGAACTAGTCTAACTTAACATCCTTTTTGGTGCAGCCCCACAGGGCTTCAGGTGCAGGGCGGCTACCACATGAGCAGTTCTCTCTGACCTCTGTCTCACAGGAGGTTAAGCATATTTTGTCAGAAGTATGCATTGGATGGGTAAACTCTGTGCTGCAGGAAGTTCCAGGGACAGAATCATCTCTAAGTTGAAGCTTCCTGCCAAAGATTCTTCCAGGCACAGACAACATTTATGGTTGTGGCCAGGACCAAACTAGGGCTCAGCCATTCCCAAAAACAATGCCTAACTTCTCAATGGCTGGAACAAATGAAGCTTAAAGTGTCTGGGTTTCTTCTCTGTTAGTGATGATTCTGAGGAGCAAAACAGATGTACAACATGAAGTTCTGCCTGTCTCCTTACCAGAACACCTTTCTTCTCACATGCTTCAGGGTGACCACTCAGGTTTTCTTATGACTCTTTTACTCCAGTTCTTTGCAACAGGAAGGATTTAAAATATATTTTAGAAATCTAATTGCACTTTAAAAGTTTTGGAGAACATTTAAGTTACATCTGCCAGCACAGACTTTTCAGCTGAATAGTTTGAAGCCCTATAGCCAGAGGTGCAGCCATGGGACAACTGCTGTGAATGGGAGGGTGCCATGTGGAGCACTTGTTTTCATGGGTTTTTGAGCCATCCTTTTTGCTTTGGGCAGCTATGCAGCTTGTGGATATGCGAGCAAGCTGGAGATAGGATTTGCATGGTATGGTTTTCCATAAATCCATCCTGCTTCAGTTAAAGTCCACATAAATTATTTTGTTCTTAGTGGGAAAAGGAGGATTTGACACTTATTTTAATCTTACTTCTTATGTCATTGCCCAGTTTTTGCTCCTTTGTAGGTTTGCAACATGACATGGGATAAATTAGCTAAGTGTTTCCAAAATGGGTCTGCAGGGTAAAGCCAGGCCTTCTATTTTAATAATTATCCCCAATTACTCCAGGCTGGAGTCAGGAACTATACTGATCTTGACCACATGATGCCATCAAAGCTGTAAGGCCAAAATGCAAAATGGGAAAATGATAAATCAGAACAAAATAAAACAGAAAACTGAAAGTGGGCTGGGATTGGTGATGGCAAGTGCAAACAGGGACTGACAAAAGTAGAAAGGATGAATCTGAACGCTATTATATGGTATTATGTTTTGAAACTGCATCCCTGCAAGGGAAAATGGGAGCTAACGCCTCTCCCTTACCTTACTGAAAGATATAAATATCAGTTAATTAACTTTCCTCAAGGACGAAAGGAAAAATTGCTGAACACTTCTAAGAGGAACATAGGTAAATCAATTCTTTGCTTGTATTCTATTAGCCACAAAAAGGTGAAAATTACATACACATGCATAATATGTTTTTTATAATTATATACACATATAAAAATTAAAACAATAAAGATAAAAACAACTAATCACTCTATTTATGGTGCTGTATGAAATAAATAGTAAAAAAAAATCCTTATTGACAAAACTTGTGTATTTAATGAATACTAAATAAAAGA
>VZTB01015536.1:290328-371639 GCA_013397245.1 Thryothorus ludovicianus | reverse complement strand
ACTGCTTCAACAGAGCCACAACTGCTACTACAAGAGGACTGCAGCCACCATTGCAAGTAGACTGCTGCCAACACCCTGACCAACAGGGTGTCAGGTTGTATTCTGACTCTGTCAGTGATTTTCTTTCTCCTTATTGCATGTATTTTGTTTCCTTTTTGTTTTATTTTCCCTTTTCCTAATAAATTGTATTTCTGACTTGGAGTGTCTCACTGGTTTTGCTTTTCAAACCAGAACAGGAGGCCAGCTCAGTTTTTTTCCTGACATTATAGCCAGTGAACATTTCTTTTTCATGCAGGCTGGTTGTGACTCAGAGTGATATTAAACTATTTGCATTAACAATAATCAAGGCTATCTAGCATCAAATCAAGTGGTAGACTCGACAGCCAGTTACATAATATCTAGGAGAAGAAATGAAGTTAGCATTCATTTAAACATAATGAAATGAATTTAAGCAGCTAAAAAACATTAAAACTCATCTCCCACTCAGCTTCATTAGGGATAAAATTCAGCAGACTAGGAAAAAGGGAGAATCTCAGGTATCCTGATCCTTGTGTATTTTGTTAAGAGCTATTCATTTAATAAAAGGTGCATTTTAATTCAGACTAACACAAAATCCTGGCACATGGAAACGAGAGACACAGACCATACTTAAAAGGCAGGGAGGGCTATGGTCAGAAAGGTCTAAAGCTTCTTTGTAGGTAACCAACTGGAAAAAAGAAATAGTACAAACTGAGTTGCTATAACAATGAATGCAAATAAAATCTTTGTATGCTTAGTCATTAAGTTGATAGGACTTGTGAGGATTTTTCCCTGGGCTATTTCCAGCAAACACAGTTCCAAAAAAGGTATTAATTAAGAAAGATTTTGGGAATTATCTCACAAGGATAATCTAGGGTACAGAAGTAACGGGGAATCAGAATTTCCCAATCTGTTTAGTATACTGGTAGATGATGCAGAGCTGGCATTGTCGTAGGTTATATGCATTGAGAGAAGGAAGAGCTTTCTGACTGTAAATTGGTCTTTAATCTCACAGAATCCTAGAAATATTTTAGTTGGAAAAGACTTTTAAGATAACCAAGTCCACCCACTAACCTATCCTTGCCAAGTGCCAAGCATGCTTCTAAGACATGTCCCCAACTGCTATACACATGCCATTTAAATTACCACCAGGGCTGGTGACTTTACAACTTCCCTGGGCAGACTTTTCCAGTGCTTGAGAAACATTTTGTTGAAGAATTTTTCCCTGATATCCAACCTAAACTTATTTTTTCTCCTGGAAAAAATAAGGGCTTTTCCTCCTATCCTATTGCTTATTTTTTGGAAGACATCCACCTTAATTGAATCTCCTTTCAGGCTGTTGTAAAGAACTTATTTAGAACAAATAAAACCAAACAAATTGTACCAGCCCATGTTTGGAAGCAGAAACTAGATAAATTCGGATTGAACCAGTAGCATAATTAGGTCCTCAAATTAGGTATCTAGATTTCATGGTAGCTCTTCATCATTTAAGTGGTTTAATTCAAGATTGAGCTACAGCACATCCATTTGAAAAGCAAAACACAAACAGGCAAAGGTTGTAGATTGACACAGAAGTTACTAAGTGCTGTGCTACAGGATAACACAAAATTGAAGGAGAGCTCTACGAGTGTGAGGTCCCCTGTAGATAGCTATGTCACTGTAGGGTGCAGCTGGGAGGTACTGAGCATGTCCTTGCTGCTGCTGCACCTCTGGTAGCCCATCCATTCCCCAACACTTAACTGGATTTTCTCCCAAGTCTTTGACCCCAGACCTCCAGATGCATCCAGGTAATAATCCAAGAAAAGAGCTGTTCCTGATCTGTCCCTGGTTCTCCTGCAATGGGTAGGAGACTTCTGCACTGGGCAGAAGCCAAGGGGCTTGTGTCTCATTCTGACCCCACCTTTGCTCCCTGTGCAGCAGCAGTTGCTTGTCCTGGTGCCTTGGCTGGAGTCCTCCCATGTCCCACAGACTTAGGGAGGACACACCCAGCCCTCCCACTCCCCACATGGAAGAAGACTGCCCCATGTCTCCACACTGCCTTGCTGGAAAGTGAAATCATATGGATTCTCATTCAAAACTGTTTTGAATCTGTAAAAATTACAATTTCCATTCTTTTTCTTCTGCTTGGATACAGAATGGTTCATACTTAATGATTCAGCTCACATTAGAAAAACACATCTATTCAGAAAACTGCCTGATGTGTTGATGATGACTTTTTTTAATCATCATCCATTTAACACCAATAAAGATTAGTACATCTTGAAAATGTATTGTTTAACCGTAGCAGATAACACATTTTCAAATAATACAATTTTCATCTTTAGTCTCTAAAAAGTGATGATTAGAAATATGTCAATTATCTGCTACATTCAGCTTGTTTTTGTAGTCCTGAAGAAAGTGCATCTCAAGCTACGTTTACAGAATGAACTTTTGAAAGCAAAAAGGTCATGTCAGTTTTATAATACCATTATACTTACGGGCCAAAACAAATCCAGGTTTAGAATCACGTAATTGTTTGGTTGAAAAGGACTTGTCAGATCACTGATCCAATGGTTAACCCAGCACTGCCAAGCCCATCACTAAACCGTGTCCCCAAGTGCCACATCTACGTCTTTTAGTTCCTCCCCTTCTGGGATGATGGCTCCATCACTTCCCTGGGAAGACTATCATCACATTTCTTTAGCTAGCTGAAGTCAGCTGCCCCAGCTGAGTCTCCTCCCAGCTGCATGTGCCCTCCTGCAGACTCCCCACAGATGGGATGATGTGAGAACCTGCAAAGTCCTTGACTCAAGATAAATGTAGTTAAAATTTTCTTCAAACATCACTACTCTCAACAATTTTGGATGTTTGCAGTTATGGATTTTAAATATTAACAGAAATATTTCAAGTACAACTTTTTTTTTCTCCACTATTTGTTTGGAAGACAAAAAGCAAACAAATATTTATTTAATATATATGTGTGTATGTGTATGCACAAGTGTATAAATATATATGTGTACACATATATAGTTTAATTTTTTACTTTTTTTTTACCTGTATCTGACTATTAGCAATTTTAAAATAGTCTGTAACTCCATTCATCCATTATGACAAAACCAAGTTTCATAAGTAGCAATGTATGATCTTTTTTTCTTAGAAAATGCTAGATAAAAAGAAAATAAAAAATAAAAAAATTGATAGAAGGAAAATGCTCAGACAAAAACTTATATAACTCTCTAAGTGTGAATGAATTATTTTGATATGACATAATAGGTATACTATGCAAAAAGTCCTTATCTACTTCAGTTTATTCTCGGTAATTCATTTGATTAAATTTTTGTTTCCTTGTTTTGATTTATTAAAACCAGATTCAATGTGGTGAGTACCTTTTAAGAACAGCATAGCCAAAAAAGGACTGACATTGTGTATGTAGAACCTGCTAGAGGAGTTTCAAATACTGCAAACGGGCTTTGGATAGATCCATTGGAAACACGTTTAAGAATGAAGAGATATGTTAATGCTTTTTTTGCTTTCAGCCATAAGCCACCACATTTAAGTGAAATACTGCTTTGTTTTACAAGGTGAAAAGAGCACAAAAGATTTCGACTTTCCAGTGGACAAATCACCCTGGGATTTCCAGGTCAGCTGCAATGAGATTCCTTTCAGCAACTAAAGGTGATACAATCTTTATCTCTGTGACTTTTACTCATACCTGTCGTTCAAAAAAAAAAAAAAAAAGCGATGACCTATCAGCTTTCTGTTCAGCCAAATAAACTGATTTGGGTTTGCATTCTTTCACAACTGGTTCTGAATGGAAAAGGTGTTCTGCTTTGATGCCTGCTATATATTTTACAAATAATTACTACATTTATTCCTTTTTATAGAACACACATGTACAGACCTATGCTGTGGCACTGTGAGTAGATGTGTACAAGCCTACAGCATCACATTCATGTATTTTGTAGGTACCCAAAGGATCCTTCTGCTTCTGTCAGCTGCCTGGAAGGATCATTGTGTGCAATTTAAAGAAGTCTAGGCTGTCACAAAAGGAGGATGGGGAAAGATCATGATTTCAAACCACTCTGTGTTCCTCACCAAGGACATAACACTAGATAAAGTCAAGCGGAAAACTTCATTGCAACGAATGCCTTGCATAAAGGAAAAAAATCTACCAATAGAGGGGAATCTAAAATGAAAGCCTCTGGGCAGACTGGCCATTCTCAGCATTACTGAGTAGCTACAGCTGCTGTGTCAGAGCCTTAGGGCACAGCCTGACAGGGTTCCAAATAATGAAAATTGGGATGTTTGCTGCGACTTGGTTCTCTTGTTGATACCATTCACCACGTATCCCTTAATTTCATACACTAACACTGCTGCTTCCATAAATTATCACATTTTATGGTTTTATTGCTAGCAAAATAAACTTTGATGACATATTTAAAATGCATCAAGGCTATGAAAATGAGTTTTTATTTGTGGAATATTTTTAAGTTGTATTATTTTCAATATATTACAGTCAAAGGTGGAAAAAAAAAGTGTTCAAATAAAAGTGACACAGTGAAGTTTATTCTGGCCACATATACTCACAGACACATGTAAAAATGACTTGAAAGATGTCCCATCTGCTAGGTCTCTCCATCTGACTGAAGCAGGGAGTTGCTTTGCAGCCAACCCATGATAAATAGAATGAATTCAACAAAAAATGTGGCAGGCAGCTTCTTGTCAGTCTTACTAATTAAAAAAAAAAAAAAAAGCAAACAGATGGACAAGCAATGACTCTTATTCAACAGGAATCTGGGCACTTTAAGTGAGAAGGCACTCTCAGAATTTTCCTAGGATGTAAAAAGGGGTGTCCTTATTGATCAGTTTCCAAATTCTAGAGCTCAGGGCTTGACACTATGTTTTTGATTGTCCTCCTGCAGCATCCCCCCCATACATACTGGTATTGTTCTTACCCAGAGTTCTGCCTTGCCATGAAGGAGCAGGGCTGAGTGTTTCTTGGACAAATGGGAGAGGAAAGGGTAAGGGACATCAGAGATCACAGGTTTAATTATGCTGTCATCTTTACTATTTTTTAATCCTCAATTTATAACATATATAATATATAAGTACATAATTACACATTTTGATTTTTGTTTCTTGTTATTAATAATGCTATATGTAATAGATATAATATATATTATAATATAATATAGTCACCTTTTGCACTAGTGAATTATAACCACATCAAGAGTGTCTGAGGGGGGATTGCTAAGAGGGAGAGTGATCACTTCTGAGGAGCAGTGAGCCTGAAAGAAAACAAATGAAGGAGGAGAGGGAGATTGCAATGCTTGAAGCTTGCTCTGAGACAAGAGTGAAACAAGATGCAAGAGACAGCACACATGAAATAACATGAGCTGAAGCGAGATGCTGCCAGGGAGGGTTATGCGGGCTCATGAACAATGTGCTTCAAATCAGTGCAAAGCAACTGGATACTGGAGATGATTATAAAGGTGAAAAAAGGAGGGAGAGGAAAGGGGATAGACACTACCAGGCAGAAATGATGATGGCTTTATTTGCAGCAGCTTGGACAGAGCTAAGGGGGACTAAAAGTGAAGTGGAAGTGACAGGAGACAAACTGGAAAGGTGCTAGCTGAGTGGTAACCACTCAGGCAATGAAACATGGTTCCTACTTTTTCAAAGGAGAATGAACCCTGATTCTACTACATTGATATCACAAGAACAGGACACCATCAGGGAGAGAAAAATTCTACACAAAAAATAATCACAAAAATATAAAATCATAAGATGTTTTGAGTTGGAAGAGATCTTAAAGATCATCTAGGATCAATGCCCTTTCCATGGACAGGGACAGTGTAATGACTGAAATAGTGGAAAAATATGTTTTAAAATGCATTTTTTTCTTCATTTTCTGTCAAAATAAATATATAAATAAATTCTCTCATTTGAACTTTTGGCACCTCTGTTAAAGACATTATAGTATAAGACATCATTTCTACAAAGACTCACAGATATTTTCAAGTGCATACATGATATAATGTTTGTAGGGCTTTATTCAGTGCACAGCAGTATCTATTTAAGCTTTTCCAGGGCAGGAAGAATACCAATCTCAAGAACTCCAGAACTGATGGTCTGAGCTGCCAAAGCTGTGAGATTTAGCCTGGAAGTTATTAAAATCTCCTGTGTTAGCCTCCAAAATTTTGGTTTCTGAACAGCCTCTTTTGACTTTGAGCATATCAGCCAACTCACAACAGCTCGAGTGAGCAGGGCCAGGTTTCTAGTCTTTGGGAGCCTCACTAGAAGAACCAGCTGGGACTAAATCACAAAAAGCAGCCAGCTGGTGTAGCCACCTTTCCTCCTCCAACCAAAATGTCCAATGAGAAATAATTATGTGCTTCTCTAGCCTACTGTCTGTCAGCTCACTATATAGCCCTCTTCCCTCCACCAGTCCTGAGTCTTCGTCATGTCAGTATGTCAATTAGTTTTATATTCTTCACTGTAACGCATTTTAAACCTGCTATCAGAGATACTGAGTTAAGTCACATACCCTGGAAGGGGATGGAGGCCCAGAACCATGGGATAGACCCTGGGGTCCTTTCTGCATCCAGCATGTCTCTTTTTCTGTGCCAATACTGTCACCTACTCTTTCTGCCTTACTCATTCCCAAACCTTCCTGATAGTCCTGGAAGAGGAGAGGGGAAGCTGCATCCTCCTCCTTATGACTGATCCAAATACCTGCAGTATTTGGGACATTCTAAAACTCTGACTATTCCAAAACCATTAATTCCTCTCCTGAAAATATCAACAAGATATGAAAAGGCCACACTGGGTTCATATTTTCTAACCTTCCTTTGTACATATCTGAAAACTCAGCTCTTCACATGAAGCCATCACTTTGGACGTACAAATTTAAAAAAAAATTAAATACAGCAGAAATTTCAATAGTGAATCTCTTGCCTGTGAAATCTCTGAACAAATCTTAATTTAGACAGTTAATTGATTTTCAAAACCAGTCCACAAACAACAGTGGGGTCAGTAGAAAAGTTCTAACAGATCTGCAAAAGGAAACAGAGAAATCAAGTGAAATGCAAAGAGGTGACATCTCTTAGAGGGGAATATTTCCAACTCAAGATGTTAATTCTGAGATAAAAGAAGGTTAAAAAATCATTGGAATGGATAATTTTGTCTTTACAGCCTGATTGAATATATCTTGTTCTCTTTTAAAAATCAAAAACACAAATCTCAGCAACCACATTTCAGGGAAAATCTAAAACCCAGATGGACTGGTCCTGCTTTCAGTTATCTGAGAGTTAAAATGAGAAACAAATTCATGAATGCCAATGCAGTTCAAATCAACATCAGCACTGTAATCTGTGGAGAACTGAGTATAACAGAATCAACATCTATAAACCTTTATCAGTATTTTCATTAGCAAAGCCAGATTGTGAAATCCTCAGTCTGTACTCCTGCAGCAAAACTCCTCCTCACTGGTATGGGACTTTAGGACTGAGTATGAACTTCAACGTTTGGACTCATCCTCAGAGTTTTCCCAGATTCCATGTAAACATTACCAATAGGATTTTTAGGATTGTGACACTTCTGTGATTCAATCTGTGGTTAGCACTATCCCATAGACTCCTGGATCAGACTCAAATCTGTCATTTTCCTTCAGTTTAAAGAGAAATCTTTTACCTTTAGGATCTGATGAGTGTATGAGAGTTTAAAAAACTTCTACAGGGCTACTGCAGACCCTATAATCTGTTTCCAACTAAAACTGTGCATAAGAGGAAGGAAGGAAGGAAGGAAGGAAGGAAGGAAGNAAGAAAGAAAGAAAGAAAGAAAGAAAGAAAGAAAGAAAGAAAGAAAGAAAGAAAGAAAGAAAGAAAGAAAGAAAGAAAGAAAGAAAGAAAGAAAGAAAGAAAGAAAGAAAGAGAAAAAGAAAGAAGGAGAAAGAAAAAGAAAGAAAGGACAAGACAATATTCTCTCCCCAAACCTACTAAAATTAAACTGTCTCTTGCACATCAAGTGCTCCCACTTTTCAAGGGGAGTGGTGATGGGAAAAGTGATAGAGAGAACAGTTCTTGATGTGACAGTTGTTAGTCATAGTGCTTAAATGCTCTACTGGAAAGCACTCAGATCATGCAGGGATAAAGGCTGGGTATGAAGCAGAGTAGAACATCATTCTTCCTTTTTCCATCATATTTTGGAGAATCATCTGCTCTAACAAATGTGATGAACTTTCTCTCTCATTAGGTACAAATGTAATTTGACAAACATTCACACATCGATTTGGCTTATTCACTTAGCTGAATACACAAGACTAGGAAAATAATCCTTTGGTGGCCTAAATCAAAGATTTGCACTTTACTTTGCATATAGGAAACTCTTAAAAGACCACAATTCCCATGAGGAAATAAATCTAACTGAATAACAAAACAATCCCTCCTTTTCTTTCCTCATTATTTCTGCTCTCCTTCTTGTTTAGATGCTTGGTCTTTGTAATTGTTTTATTATATACTCAGCACAATCAATGTACACTAATCCCTATAAGGTTTGGTAAAAGCAAGCATTACACATTACTCTAGTTCTCTTTTTTTTTGACAATTCCTTATTTTTCTGTCCTGAATAATTAGTGGAGTCAAGATGCCACTTGCAACATTAAATGATGAAGAAAAGACTTTTTGAGCAATGCTATCACTGTGAGAAAAAACCCCAATACTCTCAGTCTGACATAATCATATTTAATAAGGTTGAATTATCAACTCAGAGATTTAAATTTTTTCAACTGCATACATTTCCTGAAGGATTAGTTGTAAAGCAATCAATGGCAATATTTTTCATTTTTTCTCTGAAATTTTTTGAATTGAAACCATGTGTTCTGTTCCTATTACCCCTTTTTTATTAGTGCTTCTCATTGTTAAATACCCAAGTATACAATACTAAATTCTTAAAAAAAACCAAACCTCTAAGAGTCATTAGATATGTTTTGTAGTTGGGAAGGTGAATGAAAGGGTGTAAACCCAGCAAACCCGGGATTATTGCATTACAGAATCTTCCAGAAAAATCAGTTATGGTAATACCTCAGGTAATAATAAGTACCACTATGCTATGCTTAGTTCTGAGTGAACTAATGCATCAGCTTATCTTCAACTTATTTTTCCACTGCCTGAAAATAATGATTATATTCAGTGTTAACATCACTAAGAGGAAAAAAAATCTTCAGTTGTTAGCAAGCTTTATGTATTCAGTTAGTAGCAACCTTCATGCTGTGTGAGTAAAATAAAAAGGTATTTGTTTCAATATTTCTAATGAGATACTGAAGATCATTCTGTTTATATTGACACCAGCTAGTTTGATAGGAAAGACAAGAATGGTTACTCCTGGTCTGAGTGTTGGGTAGCAATAATAGGCTGTTCTGTATTAATTTTACCTTATTTTATTTTATATTTATTTCATTATATTTATTCTTACTTTCTCAATTTTGTTTATGTTATTTTAATCTGTTTTTTTGTTTTGTTTTGTTTTGGTCTTTTAAAATGTCTTTGGGCATTATCTTATTTAAACCACTTCAAATGTAAGAGCTTTTATTTAGCAAATGTGACATTGACACAGATTTACGACAGAGCCATCTCAAGAACAAAATTGAGTAATAACAGAAACACAGGTCTCCTTTTCCATTAACCATCGTGAATTCATGTCTTAAAATAACTCCATGGATTTCAGCCTTCCCTCCAAACCCTGGATCATCTGAGTACACACAATAGAACATACCCCTGGACAAACAAAAGAAAGGCAGATTCAACAAAGGCTGAGCAAGAATAAGAGGTACCACTGTTGTAGATCTAACATGACATTTGCAAACATTCCTTTTTCTGCTCATTTCTGACTCTTTTGCCTTTTAGTTATTCAGCCTTCAAAAATTGTCTTTTTTTCAGGTCAAGGGTTATGTTTTATTCTCACTGCTGAACATAAGAGGGACCCAATTCAGGGCATTTTTCTAGCGTAAAGGAAATTATAAACATGACTGATGTTAAGAGGAGCTCACTTTCAGGGGGGAATGCTGACATTTTGCAGAGCTGCTCCTTTATCTGTATTTTTGATTAAACTATCAGCGACTTTTTCTGCAGATACATGCCTGCAAACATGTTATTGAGAAACAGCATAGGAGGAAATTTCAGAGGTGGTTCCTAGGAAGGGGTTCCTGTATTTCAGCACAAGAACAAATCTCTACAAAACCAAATGAATTCCCAAGCCTGAATTTCCTGAAAGCCAGCACGAAGAGGAGCCAGTGCCAGCCCAGGGGAAGTGAATTCCAGTATCTCACTGCAGCACCATGGCTGACAAACTTGCCAGAATCACATAACCACTTTGGCTTGTCTGGATCTGCCTTGGGAGCAGCTACAATAAGACACATCCTGAAGACTTATCACCCCTTAGTTAAATGAAGAAGACAAAGCTCAAGGCAGAGAAAGGAAAATAAGATTACTCAGGTGGTTCAGCAGCAAGAAAGGCTGATACAGACATCACCTGCTGCATGTGTGGCTAAAAATGAGACCCACTGCAGGAGGTAGAGCTGCATGGGAAAACAAGGACAAACATCCTTGTTTGGGATTGCTCCAGAAATCCTGATTAAAACCTGCATGACACTGTGTGAGGGAAAGGTAAAAGTGGGAGGCAAGTTGGTCTCTTATTATGGGTTAAGAAAAGCTTCAAAGGAGAAACGAGAGAGAGCAGGAGGGGGACTTTTGACAAAGACAAGGAGTAATAGGATAAAGGGGAGTGGCTTTAAATAGAATGAAGGTTCAGTTTGGATATTAGGAAAAATTCCTTACCATGAGGGTGGTGGGGCACAGGCACAGGCAGCCCAGAAAAGTTGTGGCAGCCCCACCCTTGGAAGTATTCAAGGCCAGGTTGGATGGGGCTTTGAGCAATCTGGCCCACTGGAAGTTGTCCTTGCCCATGGTGGGGGGTTGGAAATAGATTATCTATGGGGCCCACTCCAAATCAAACCTTTCTGTGATTCTATGATATGTGAGTAAATAGCAGATAACTTTCTGTATGTCAAGGTTTAAAACAAACTCCCTTTTGCATTAGTGACTGAGTTTACTGGGGGGAGGGAATTCTAAAGCCTTTGCTTTATTGTTCTTTTCACAGGAAAATAAAAGGTACAAAGGGAGACTTTGCTCAGGATAAATTATTGAGTGTTCCAGAGATTTATAATATATTTATATACTCCCTTGAGCTTAGCAAGCTCTTTCTCTCTTTCTTTCTCTTTTACTCTGTCATCTCCAACTCAGCACTTTTCACTCAAACACCCGGTGAGACCCTTTGTGGTATCAGAAGAGGCAGAGGTGCTGGGGGAAGTGCCGGGGCACTGTACAGCTCTCACTAGCCTTGTTCCAGCTAAGGGCTTCCTGAGCACCTCCTGCAAAGAGCCTTGCTCCCAGGATTCAGGAACATGGCTGCACAGGAGTATATTAATGTTCAGGTCTAGTACTTAAAATTGAAAGTATATCTAGAAATACATTTTTCTACCCTAATTATTATCCTCTGCCACAGAATTTTTATTTGCTTTTGCCCCTTTTCTACATAGCTTGGGTTTTTACTTTAATTTTATCCCTCTCATTACAATATTAAGAAGAAAAACCAGATTAAAATGTATTTGAAGTTTGAAATGAGGATAGCAAGAGGATTTAATAAATATTGGCCACAGAAGCATGAATTTTATTAGATGAAGGTACAGCTGCTGAACAACTCAGGTGACCCAGATGATGCTGGAAAGACTACAGCTGATGGATGAGAAGAAAGAGCAGCTGTGCTTCCAGGGCTGAATGAGGAGTGAAGACACAGCTCTGATGTTCACCACTGTTAATGAGCCCTTTGGAGGTACATAGCCTCTCCAAAGCCCTACGCAAACAATAATTAACTTACTCTTTTGGGGTCCTCCACTTACAGAGAGAGGGGAAGAGATAAAGAAGGTGAAAATTTGACCCCATTGACCTCAGCAATGGTTAGATCACTTTTGTGGAGCTAAAAGTTCACTTTAAATTGGTTTTCTACAGATTATACTGAAAGCAGCATTCTTGTGTCTTTCCACCATTGTTACACTGGCAACAGCAAGTGCCTTGGTTTACATGGTGACTTTGTTAAGCAGAACAACTAGACATGACTCTTTTTATAAATGTTCTAGACATTTGATTGACCTCTGGAACTTGGGACAGTAGCAGAAAAAATCAATTCTGAATTTAGATACCATCTACTGTTTCCCTATTTTGTACTTTGGGCAAGTACAAAAAGTACCAGGACTCTTGGTTCATTCAGACTGGCATGAAAGCAGTGAAGAAATGTCTCTGAGACACTGGCTACACGTGTTCAAAATATTTCTCATTGCTGAATAATGCTGGTTAAATTGCATTCTACAAATTGGTGACCTGCAGAATTCACATCATTTGTATGTTAAACCACAGCTAGACTTTTGCATTGTGCATTGTGTGCTTACAGGTACATCTATAGGCACAGGCTGTAAGTACGAGGATGTGTCACAACCTGTTGGATGAATAGCGTGAATTTAAAATTAAATGATAAAACATTTACATGAGGGATAACAGCTTTATTGAGCTACCAAAACAAGCACAGTTTGCAAGTTACTTGAATTCTGCATTTAAAAGTAGAGAGGCTATTGCAGTCTGTTACCTAGAGAATACGGCTATGGCTACAAAGGAGGTATATTTGCCTAAACACAAACTTCCACAATGTGTAGATATCTTCATCTGAATTAACCAATATGAACTTTTGTACTTCTTTGACTTCAGGTAGAGGAAACTCATCTCCAGAAACAGAATCAATATCTTAAAACAAACTTTTGAAGGCCATGAGTCTTGTCCTGATTTTCTTGACTCACTCAAGGGGATCCAGTCAACTAGCTTACATACTGTTACCTACACTGCAGATATCTGAAATTAGGGGAGGCAAATCTTATGCCTGGTAGTTTATGTTACTCTCTCAGCAGCATCTCAACACATCCAAAGTCATTAGAAATACTTATCAGAGAAATAATCTAATCCAAACTGGCTAATGGAGAGAGATAGCTACGTACAGACAACCAGCTCTGTCCAGCATGAGATATTGTCCTATGGAGTTACATTTCTCTCTCTCTATCTCCTCCAACTAGATAAGGTACTTAAATTTCATGTAGCTACAGTCAGGGAAGAAAAGTCCCTCAAGGCTGAATGTCTACCTATGGTTCAATGAACGAACAACTGATTTCAGTTTAATTCCCTCTCACAGTGTTTGAGGAAGAGTTTAGCTTTAATCTTGCTACATCCTGCCTCTCCTACAAAGGATGCAATTTAGTGAGTTGTAAAAAGTGGGAATTTAAAAGTATAACTTGCTTTACACGAGGTTACATTTTCAAAACACTGATGAACTTGATGGCTCGACATTCATAGACTTGGATACCCAAAGTGGGTGATTTTCAGAACTCCTCTTTGGCCCTGATAAAGTCTAGTGACATTTATTAATTATTTTGGTCTGAGAAGTCAAAATAACAAATTGTTTTATAAATGCAGTTCCTAGTATATGTAGTGCTTACAGAAAACTGTAAAAACCCTAGAACCCACAACCCCATATAAATATGTTAGCACTTTAATTAAATCTGTTACATGTCAATATTTTAATATAATTCAATTTTCAAAGTCATGGCCAGATCCTGACTTAATTAAAGACATACTTTTTTCTAGGAGTATTTAAATTCCATAAAACTATTCTCAGAAGAGGCAGGAGGGAGAAATACTTTCAGTTATCATAAAACCAGCATAAGAAGTTTGGTATCTCAAATGGTATCTCTCTGTTAACATGTGAGGGCCAACAGGGTAAAATAGGACCACACTCAAAAAAATACTTGCCAGAGGCCATCACTTTTTGTCATAAGAAGCCTTATTCTTTATACTAATTTTGCAAATAGTGGGTCAAAATATTCCCTACTCCCCTTACACTTCCTAGTCAACCTGCCTTCACCTTCTGCCAGATGAATCTTGATGCAAGAAAATCTCCGTTCTGTCAGCCTCAGATATTTCTCGTCATAAGAAATCAAGAAAAAGAAGCATCACTTGTCTTGCTAGAGGTAAGCAATGAAGAGCATTTTACAATGGCCCACACTCCAATTTTAATGTGGCTATTAACTAGCTGGGATCAGCTTCAGCCTCCTGACAGTCATGCAGCAGAGTTGATCAATGAATGTCCCTAACTCAGCACTTAAACACAGATTAGTGCTGCCCACTTCAATCCAGCTCAGAGCAAGTCTTTGCTGTGTGTTCCTTTATATTCCATGCTCCTTTAAGGGCAGTATCACAAAAACTTTTTACTCATTTACGTAATAGCAAGCCTGCTGCCATTTGAGCTTACCTTCCACAAGTCTGCACATTTGTGTTAGAGAATAAGACTGTATTCAACCACAGTTCATAATAGTAATCCCTTGTAGTACATTTGATGCAAGAGGAACACATCTCCCATCTCCCCTTCTGTTCCAACCTTCAAGAGTAAAGTATTGACAGTACTTCTTTTTCTAAGATGCCCTCCCAGTGCTTTGCTTTGGTTGTCTGTTTATTCAGGCTCCAACAACACAGCTTGCCTCATCAACGTATTTAATCAGGCGCATCTCTAGCTCCATTGTCATTAGGCTTAAAGGAGGCAACCCATTCTCCTTCCAACAATAATTCTGGAGTGTATCCAACACATGGAGAGACCAACTTTTACTTCTATTTCCACCCCCCACTGGATAAACACTTGCTTTCCAGTAGAATTCCTCTGATTTTATGCATCATTCAGTACTTTCACTCAGTGACTTCTTGGACTGAAGTAAAAAAAATAAATAGCATAAGACAAAGTACCACTAATAATTTTTAAAAGAAGAATTAACTATTTTGCTATATTTTTGGCTATTGTCTTTTCAAAACTTCTATCTATAGCTTCTATCTTCTTCTATAAAAGCTTATCAAACTATGCAAAGCATAATTCAATCCACAATAATAAAATTCATAAATTTGGGCCAGAAGAAGCTTGCATGAGCCAAAAAGAAAGTCTGCTGTAAGATTTCAACTCCTGCCTCTTGGACATATCACTGCTGGTCTTGGCCAATATAAGACTGCAATTTGGTGCCAAAACTGTCTCCAACACTTCAACACCTCAGTTACTTCTTCACTGGGACAAGTGGACAAGCAAGGGTCATGTCCAACTTCAGCCTGGTTCAGCAAGTGGGAGACTTAGGTTAAATGACTGCCCTTGTTGAAAATGCAACTCCCAGATCTGTAGGGTGCCCTGAGTACAGACTAGGATGTGCTCTGGTTCCCTGCTGGAAAGTACACCAACAGGCAGGAAGAAACCACACAGTGGGATTCCTGGGGTTGTTCTCTTCAGGGTCAGGACATGAACTCAATGATCCTCATGGGTCCCTTCCAGCACAGGAATTCTATGGTTCTATGGCTTTACATGATTCTATGAAATGCAGTTTCAGATGACCAGAAGTAAATCATGTGACTCAGGGACATGAGAACCCTGCCGGGAGCAAGTAGCCCTCATTCCAGCTTCTGCTCTGGTTCTGTGAGTCATATGGATGCATTCCTGGCTGCACTGTATGTAAGAAATAAGCTTATTACTGGGGGTAGGCCACAGTGTTGAAACAGTCTTAGAAACCTGGGATTCCATGCAGTTTTCCCAGTCTGGTGTCCCTGTGCCACTCTGCTCTGTGCAGTGTCAACAGCTTGTAATTTGATTTGATTTGTGAATGGCTCAAAAGGATGTCAGTGCTAAAATTCAGTATAAGGTATCAGGTTCCTGAATCTCTTCTGGATGTAATTGCCTAGGCTTCACCTCTGATCATCAAACATGTTATTACATGTACCAGGAGTGAGATTGAGTGAATTTCCCACCATCTAACAAGGAGGCTGGTGCGGGGAGAGATTTAAGCATTGCTGCCTGACATTTCCATGAAGAGTCTACTATCTCTACTTTTTCTGAAGTTGAAATTTATAGGAGAAGTGCCAGGATGGCACCCAAAAAGGGTAAATGGAAATCTTAGAAAGATAAAAAAAAGGTAATTTTTTTGTTTCAAAACAAGACAAAACAAAACAACAAAAAATTAAAATAAAAACGTTGCCTACTATACTACAAGATTAAAATGGTTTGATTTTTTCTCTTGCATCTGTAAATACAGAAGAGAGATTAATAATATTATTTAATTCATTAATTAATCTTATCAATTAATAAGATTAATTAAGACGTAAATATAAGGAATAGATTAATATATTGAGATGTATCACTCTGATTTGGGAATGATTCATATCTCAACCTAGATTGACACCTCTTTTAATTCCAAAGTGTTCACACTTAGATTTCAAGGATGGGGCTTTGAGCAACCTGGTCTAATAGAAGATGTCCTTGCCATTGACAGGGGTGGGAATTGAAAAGAGAAGATCCTTAAATCCCTTCCAATCCAAATCATTCTATGATTCCATCATGAGATTTTTTCCCCAGTCATAATTTTCATTATTTTATTTGGGATATTGTCCTTCTAAAAGAGGAAACTGGTGGAATTTCATAAATTTCATCATTTCATAGAACTCATTATAATTTTTTCAGCAGTTTTAAACTGCTTTTAGGGAAGAGTGAATAATATTTCTGGGCTAGAGTTGGTGAACCAGGGTGATATAATACTGACACTAACCATGCTGCCACTGAGTCAGTCATCCTTGTGTAAAGGATGAAAAGTAAATCATTATCCCAATGAATAACAAATGTATCTTATCAATTACCCCATTTTTCAAAAGTCTATTTTTTGGATTTTCAACTCAAAATCATAGTTTTTTTTATTCTTTATCTTTCTCTTTGTGCTTTTCTTCTCATTCTTTTTATTAATTTCTCTCCCTTTTTTGGCCTTCCACATTTCTTTACTACAGCAACTCCTAGTTTCCCATCTTGAGTTTTACCTTATTCTCATAAAAGATCAATAATTTTATAGTGAATGATTACTTGAGAAATACTGTAGTAGAAAATATAGATGAGAAATAAACATATTCCAAGCACATGGGCTTAGGCTGCTGATTCAGTCAAAGAAACGCTAAGTCAGTACATTTGAACATTTGGAAAATTCTTTTCCCAACTAAAGAATATACTTCAGATATTTTTTAAAAAATCAACCCGTCCCTTAGATTCTACCAAATTTGAAGGTGCTATAAACACAAAAAGCAGAATGTAATCAGCTCTCAAAAAGAATTTTCAACACCTCTGTTCTTCACATCATCTTGTCTCTCCTTGGTTCAGGCAAACTGCAAAAATCTCACTGCCAACCTTACAGGACTCTTATGCCTTTATGCTTGGATATGCTTTTATCCAAGCATTTTGTAGAAGTGATCTTCACAACTGCTGGGTACTGTAGGCACACAACTGCTCCTTGTTTTATGACTGGGAAACTGGGTCATGGAGAAACAGGCAGGTTTCACCAGAAGTCACTCCGAGAGACAGTGTCAGAGCCAAGTGTAAACCTGATGATTCCAACTCTGTCTCATTAATCAATTGATCATGTTTTCACTTTATCTGTTATTCTACAAGGACATTCTAAACACGTTGAATTATGTTTTGACACTTTTGAAACACTTTTTTTTTTCCCTAAGTTTTTATATATTCCTTTTATACCATCTGCAGAAATTCTGAAAGCTGTAGTTTAATTTGGCTTTTGTTGTATTGTACTGAAATTGAGAAGATGCAGTGAAACTCATATTCCATTCCATTCACAGTGAAGAATAAATCCTACTTTGCAGCACAACAATTAATATTGATTATATTACTTCAAAATGTTAGAGACTACACAAATATATATTTTCCGTGAACCTGTGTTCTAGGAAGGACCTCTATTTATTATAGCTGCTGAATATGATCAGAGAAGTGACTCTTTAAAGAAGATAGTTCAAAATATGGAATTAAATATGAAGATTCAGTCTTTTTAGAGGAGCAGCACTTCTATCTGTGCAGGAAAGATTGGAGAGAAAACCTATGATAAGAGTAGCTCACAGTTAAGGGAAACAGTTTGGAATATAGAGTTTGCCTCTGGTGGAACAGGACACAAGGCTGAGGGTTCCTGAAGTTGGCAGACAGTGCACAAGCAAGATGGAGTATCCTATGGGTAATGATGAGTTGAGTGAGTCTCAGACCATTCTCCATCTCAGCATCTATGTTGAAGGGCATTAGCTCAGTTTTTTGGTGCTGTCACACATCTCTGTACTAGTCCTCAAATTTCTATGCTACCTTCTCTCCCTCTCCAATCATGTCATCTTCTTGACCCTCTCATCTTGCCCTATGCATGACCAACTACACATTTCAAAAAAGCAGAATCAGTGATGGGCTGGAATCACAGAAGATGATAGAATATCTTCTGTTGGAAGAGACCCACAAGAGTCATCAACTCCAACTCCTGGCCCAGCACAGAGCTGCCTCTAGAAAAACACCATGTACCTGAGAGCATTGGGCAAATGCTTCTTGAACTCTGCCAAGATTGGTGCTGTGACTACTTTTTGGGGAGCCAGATGTGTGGTCCCTTTAAAGAAGTTTTGAGTTGCTCAGAAGCCAGTGAAGCTGTACCAAGATATCTACAGGGATTTTGTGGCATAGGTGCACAATGAGTTTGGTTGTTTGTTTGTTTTTTCCTTCTTTACTAGCTATCTGATTTATCTACATTTTGATTGAGTCAATAACCCACATCAATCTGTAACAATACAATGACTGTATTTCAGAGGGCCAGTGGTGTTTGAGATCCTGTGATTTAATTTCACAGTGCTTTCAGATCACATATTTACAAAATACATATCAGCAAACAATTCTAATTGTGCATTAGGGATGCCACGCATTTTGGAATTGATATAACCCAGCATAGAACTCGATCCTTTTTTGCAAAAAGCACACTTTTTTTCAGAGCCAAGTTGATAGAGGTCACCCTACCAAACAAAGCACTTCAGATACTGTCCAGCAGGGATCAGCAGTGAATAGACTCCTGTCAATCAGCAGAATCACCTTTCTGCTGAGAGTGGCTGACAGCATCTGCCAAGGGCTGTGCACCAAATCCGGCCTGCTGAAACACAAGCACAATGACTTTGCCATGAAATCATCCCACTTCTTTGCAAATAGAGTTGGATACCGTTAAGAGACAGGTTTAAGAGAAAGGGGGAGGACATTCCTCTTGACAACTCAAATTCATAAATCAGAGCCAAAATAAGCAGCAGGTTTCTGGCTACACTGCATTTAGATCAAAGGCTCTGTTATGGCTTATATGATTAATGAAAGATGAACAGCATTCCAAAGATTAACAAATTTAATTCCTGAGAGTATAGCAGTTATCTGTGTGGGCAGACTGACCCCTAATCTCTGACTTGGTGCTGGACTGTGCCACCCTCACGTTTCTTCTCTGCTCCCCCTCCACCACTGCCATCATACTGGCAACTGTAAGATGACATTGAGTAGAAGGGTTCAGAATAGAAAGATAAAACAATGTGGAAGGATGGAGATTGGGAGCTTATCAGCCAAACAGGACACCGGATATAAAAAGTAATCAACTTAAAGCTCTTATCAAAATGTTTCCTGGGAACAGTTTTATTCCTTATTGTTGGTTTTTGCTGGGTTTTTTAAAATAAAAATCTGTCATTGCTCAGGAAAAATTATAGGATTATTTTAAAGTAATTGTATCTGATATAGTCTGAAGGTGGGAGTTTTTGGGTTCCCTGAAAAATGTACATGGTTTGTGACTTGAGGTATTTTAAACCAAGGGAATTAACTTATCATGTACAAAAGGAGTTTATCTGCAAGAGGAACCTAGACATGACTGTTTCTGGCCTATTTAAAGGATGAATGGGAAGATACTGAAAAGGAGTGCACACACTGCAATATGTTAAGATATAAACAATTATCAACTTATTTAGACAAATTACACATAATTATGTGCTAAAACAAAATAGCTACTTGTAAAATTGTTCTTACCAGAATTCTCTGGAACTTTATTTGTGGAAGTTCTTTGAAAAGATTTTGAAATCTTTCAAAGAATTCCATAACCTGACAACAACAGAAAACTTTTAAAGTAGAATATTTTTTGATATCTGTTGTTGTTAGAGTCAGCTTTTGGGATTAATAATTTTCAGTTTACATGCCTACTCTAGTATGAACCTATCCTGTTCTCTACTGCTTAGAACCTACATTTTATATTCTTGAGAATAATTCCACTAATTTAAACAGTCTACTGCTCATTGCAGAAAAAAAATGGTGATATTATTTCATTCACTTTTTCTAACTATCCCATTTTTTTTTATTATTGCAATGAAAAAGCTATTGGGCATGTGAGTACTGGCTTTACAATGAAGGGAAAATACTTCTTAATCAGCTAGATAATATGATAGCACTAAAAAAGTGATAGTAAGAAAACAAAGTAGAAGAATACAGTCACATGGAAAATGTTGCAATAAAGACAGATAATTTCAGCATCTCGATTCCTTGATTCCATCCTCATTTCATCATGACATTTGGCGTAGCTTGCTTGGGGATGGGTTGAAGGCAAATTAGGTTTTATGCAATGTTTGTATTCCAACAATTCATTTTTTTGCCAACATAAATCATGAGAGCCTTAGGGCTTTTACTTAACTTCCTATTCCCAGATTCTAGACTATGTTGTGGTTTATATTCTGTACTGGCCAAAAGACCCTTATGCGTTGGAAGCCCACCAGGAACACAGCAAGGTATGTTATGGTTTTAGTAGTGTTTAAATGAACTCCTTTGGTCTGAGATCTCCTAGACCACAAGGTGATCTCATTAGGGAAGGACACAACTCCAGCTGCCCCATCTGCTCTTCCAGAAGACAGGAAGTTAATTTCTTCTAGTCACAAAAATAATCTGTGCAAAACATACCACAGCTCTGCCTGGTGCTCCTACCTTGGCTTTTACATGCCTAAAACAAGAGGTTCAGTCAGGCTTGAATTCTGCAGGAGGTGTGTCCTTAATATTCAATTTCTTATGAATATTTAAAAGTAATAAATGTCAAATTAAATGTTTAATGATCTTGTTTTGACTAAAAAGACCTTGAGGAGGATCAGAAAGAAGCCAAGCCATCTAAACTGGCCAGTCAGTGAGCTCAGAGGAACATCTCCCACAATTTCTATTGCTCTGGAGCAGGTACTGTGTGATAGCAATGGTGGTTGAATCACAAGTGATAGGCACTGATGTATGGTGTGCGTACTCTTAGAAGAAACAAAAATGTCTGTGCTTTTCTGTATTCCAACAGACCTAGTCTAGATGGAACCCAAAGTAACGATGCAACACACGACATCTTCAATGTGTTTATTATTTCCTTATAGTAGCTATGGGATTTTCTTATGACTTCTTGATGCATTGAGGCGTATGCAGTTGATTTTGGTAATTTTAAATAAATTCACCTGCTTGAACTACCCATTTCTATGGTGCTTTATCATGATCAACTTGGATATACTTGGGTCTAGCCAGCAAAGCATAGTTGTGGAGAGGAAACCTCCCATCTCTGCTGCAAGGTGGAATTATCTGCACAGACACAGATATCCAGAAAAGCTTTTTTACACCCATCTAGCAGCTGCATTATTATAGCCTATTTTTTAAGAAAGTGAGAGTTCAGGCCTCATTACTACGAACTGTGGAAACAACATCCATAATCTCAACTATTAAGGAACAGGGAGAAAGAAGTTAATTATGTACAATTACAGTTATCTTCACCTTGGTATGCTTTAATGAACTACAAGAGTTTAATTCTGTACACGACTTTTACAGAGGTGAATAGATTTGAGACAAACTTGTAAATGACCTTTGAGGCTGCAGAGTGAGAGGTGGTACAGGGGGAAGCAAAGGTGACATCTGAAATCACGGGGAGACCGTGTACTGTTTCTCAGCCTCTTCATATTTAGTCCCTTCTCTGTTCAGCTTTTATGGGCTTGAATTACTGTTGCATTCACTTGAAAACTAGCCAAGCTTTTCAAATCATACCAGAGAAATATTATTTTAATTTTTTTGTTCTTTCTTACTGTCTTGGATTCTTTAGGTTTGAATGAAACAAAAAAACATGAACAAGTATTCGACTCAAAGTCTCTCATCATATTCACACACCCCAGTGTGGCATTTGCCTCTGGACTAATCAAGTTAGTCTTGCTTTGCCAGTCAAAGCTGAAGGCAAACAAAAGTCTCACTTCAGATAATTGAATCCCACTTACGTTGTCCAGCAAGAATGCAGATAGTTAATTTGTTACTACATTATTCCCACATCACAACTACCTAAAAGTTCATCTGTGGGTTGGGAATCCAGAGTTTTAGGCATTTCCCAAACACACAATTAAAGGATAGTGTCAATCTTCAAGAGTTTATTTTATAAGTGAGATCTCTGGAGGACAGCAATGCTGAACTGTCTGTACTTCCTCTGTTGAAAATTTGTGGTGGAACTTTTTTTTTTCTTGTTTTTCTTTATCTAAAGTAAGTGCAAGTTTTTCTTCATGCCTGTAGGAAACCTTTCATTGACCCATTTCCTGAACCAAGGAAACAGTCATCAGCTTATAATTGGGTGAATTAGCCACAGGAGAGAAAGCAAACTTTAAAATAATTGCTCTTTTTCCTCATTTATATCAACATTTTTTTTGTGCAACAAGACACTTGGCTCCAAATATTTGTTTTCTAATCACCCAAGAACAAAACTCACCAGACAGCAGATCCTGAAAAGTCCTAGAGCAAAATTCTGCTCAAATCACATCATCAGCTTTCAAAAGCCATTCAAAAGATGAAGATCAGCAGAGCATACCCCCATACTGTGCATCCTTTGGTTGGGAATGTGAGCCCTCCTGCAGCTCAGAGCTAAGGAAGAGGAAATCTTACTCTTTAATTCTCATGAAGTACACAGAGAAAAGGAGGGAGGGAGTGAAGGGAAACTAGTGCTGATCAGAGGAACTACTAATGGAATAGCAGAGTTTGAAGATGTCTGATCTCTTCTCAGCTATGAGTGCAGACAAAGTCTCAGATGAATTATGAAACACAGATCCCTGTAATGCCTCCCATGCAAGTTCAAGGAATAGCACAGTTGTGTAATTCTTACTGAGTACTCAGCCAATTTTCTGTTCATTCCTCACCTACTTTATAGAAAGAGATGTTTTATATATTTTCTGTAGACAATACATACCTACTTTTACCAGTTTTTCTCTGATGTGCTCAGGGCTGGCTTTAAAATATTCCTTGACTTTTTTCACCTGTCCATGGAGGAAATCATTATACTGCAAGCTCTGCTCTGATTTGAACGTTTTGGGTCCAAGAAGGTTTATCTCCACCCTGCTGCCTTCACACCTACAGCTACAGGAGTCCTCTCACCTCACTTTCACTCATCTCCAGGGCCAACATCTGCATGCAAACTTGTTTTCACCTTCTCCTCCTTACAGTCACAGGAAAGAAATAAGTCCTCCTAGGGAATGATTAATTTGACTGATTTCAAATAGCTGCCGTATGGTGAGATAATTAGGCCTTAGAAAAGCCTAATTATTTCTGTTGACTATAAAGGGAACCTTGATGAGTCCTAGATGTACAGAAACCTGCTCTGGCTCTGGCATTTCCTGAGCTGCAGATCATCAGTATCTGGAGGAAAGACAGCTCTGTGCTTGCCTTGTCCTTTTGCTTTTCCCTCAGCACCTAGCATCTACTGCTGGTTGTGGACAAAAATGGCCTTAAGTGAAATTCAAGTTTTACCAAATTTTGCAACCCTTCTGGAATACTCTCATGCCCAGCTCTGTTCATGACACCTGTTGCAATGCAAGAACTACAAAAAAAAAGTCTTTAAGCATACTCAAACCCCAGGTAAGGTAGGAAGCAATAACCCTTTGAGATCTGCAAGTCTGCTTGTAGAAGATATTCCAGATGTGTTGCAGAGCAGACATCCCCTGGGATTGTTTAGTATATGTGGGAAACAGGGACTAAGGGTGCACACACCTGTCTTCATGGAGTCTGTCTTCAGAGGGGTAGGGAAATTGGGGCCTCCTACCTGCCTGGCTTTTCCAGTGTGTCAGCTGAAAGAGACAATTTACCCCTCAGGTTGTTTCTTCCCTGTCCACTAAGATAAGGCCACTGGGAGCCAAATGGCAAGGTTTTAATAGACATCATGTTTTTGATTGACCATGGTTTACCATCATGAGCCCTCCAGGATGCTATCTCACTCTTCCTCATCAAGAAGGGAGAAAATACAGTAAATATTTATGGGTTGAGATACAAGACAGGGAGATAACTCACCATGCACCTTCACAGGCAAAACAGACTTTTCTTGGGGAAACTAATTTAATTTCTAGATAATTAAAACAAAAATAGGACGGTGATAAATAAAACAAATCTAAAATCACTATGTACATATTCCTCCCTTCTTCCCAGGCTCAACTTCCCTCATGACCTTTCCTCCCTGAGCAGTACGGGGGGATGGATGGGAGCTGCAGTCAGCCCATGATGTTTCATCTCTGTTGCTCCTCCTTCCACATGCTGTTCCCCTGCTCCAGCATGGTGTCCCTTCCACAGGACAAAGTCAATCTACAGGAACGCCTTCAAGGTAGATTCTTCACATTAGCTTCAAGGACTGGTTTAGAGTGCTTTTTTTCCATGGGCTGCAGTCCTTAAGGAGCAGACAGCTCAAGTGTGTGTCAGTGTTTTTCAATGACACTTCAAGAAGACCTGATCCTGTGAGCTCCTCTCAATAAGGCACAGTTTCTGTCAGAAGCCTGTTCCACCATGGGCCTCCACGGGCTGCAGATGGAACTCTGCTCCACCATGGACCTCCACATGCTTCAGGAGCACAGCTGCCACACCATGGACTTCATCATGGGCTGCAGAGGAATCGCAGCCCCGGTGCTTAGAGCACCACCCCCCTCTCCCTCACTGACCTTGGAGTCTTCAGAGCTGTTTCTCACATTTTTCTCATCCCTCTCTTTCACTGACAGGCATTTTTAGCCCTTTTTTCTGTATGCTATCACAGAGTCACCATCAGCATTGCTCATTTGCTCACCTCTGAAGAGTGGCAAGTCTATCTTGGAGCTGGTTGAAAAGGGTGCTGCTGTCTTCCCACAAAATCTACCCCTGCAACGCCCCTGCTATTAAAAACCTTTTCATTTAATCACAATACACCTCATAAGGGCCAGGATTTCCATTCATGTCTTTTCCTAGATTTGCCAGTCTGTCTGTCTGTCTGTCTATCTATTCTATCCATTAATATACTCATCCTCTCATTTCTGCAGTCCAGACTCTTCTCTTGGGCATTTTTTCCTTATTCCTCCTCATAACCTCAATTTAGGGCTGTAGTAATTAGCCACAGGTGCAAAGACTTCAGCTTCACACTCCTTGCAAAGAAGAAAGTGATAAATTAATTTTCCATGTCTCTCTGCAACGTGCCTTTTAGGCTCCTTATCAGGGCAATACTTCATCAGTTCTGGTCCCTTTGCTACTGTCAGTTATTTCAGGAATGCTATGAAATTAATGAGACTAATGGCTTTTGTTTCTTTGTTGTTTGGGTTATTTTTTTCTGGTTTTTTTTTTTTTTAAAGGCATAATTTGTTTAGAGGTGCTTTTTAGCCCTCATAACTCCCATTACACGACTCCCATTATGTGCTCTGACTGCCCACGGCCTTCTTTTGAAAAAGAATAATTTGGGAAGCAGATATATGCAGTCAACCTCCCTTCTGAGGAAGCTAAATGGAAAATCTAAATTATGCTGTTTCAGAAACACTTCCATACAGAAATTTTAAAATGTGATTTAACAGACAAGGTTAATAGGCATTTCAGGATAGTTACAATAAAATCACAGGTGTAGCACAGTATCTTTAACCCTTTCCTGTAATTCTTGGACAGATCATGAAATAACATTGCAGCTTTCATTGTGCTGTGTAATTGGGCCTTTCATGCCTTCATCAGATATATATATATACATAAACACGCATCAAAATCCTTTGCATAAGCATATAAGTTAATATATGTATACATAAAAATTAATGGAACTAAAATGTGACTGTCACTAACCAAGAGAATTCCTAGGAGACAAAATACGTGATGATACTTCTGACTTAAATTTTTTTTCTCCATATCTCCTATTCGATTGGAACTTTCATACTTTGATTCCCAGTATAATCTAACTATTTGGTGAATTTTCAGCAGACAAGATTTTATAGACTATGGAGAGCATGAACTACATGTTCTACAGTAGATTAGCGGTTTTAAGGCAGCAGTGGGAGGAAGTCAGAATTTTTCTTTTTCTGTAAACCTATCTTTAGGATTAGTGTCAGGTTTTATTTTGAAAGACTGTTATCTTAAAATCTTCTTCTAGTTGTTATCATTGTCTGTGTCAGAGAATCTCCAGGAAAAACTTGCCTAGAAGTTACTAAAACTGCTTTTCCAGCAGAAAGAAAGGGCTGCAAGAAGGAAAGTATCCAGAGCTTGTATTTGAGTCCTTGCTCTCCACCCAGAGGTATATGGGATGCACTGAAGTCTATCTGAGGTGCAGAAGCCACTAAAACTTTTATGGATATGAACACTGAGTGATGTGTTCACAGAGCTTTTCTCACTGGTAGGAATGCTTCTGTGGAAGCTACCTTCATTCTCCAAGGAGACAAGGAAGTAGGCAACTGTACTAGTGGAGGCTCAGTAATTGGTACAGCTGACTATTTTTAATTTTTCTTCTTCCTAAACATGAAAGTAAGGATGAACATGTTCTAGGACATTTACACTAAAGTAGCCAAGACAACTCCTGAATAAAATTATGCATACACACATGCATATATATATGTTCAATTATCTGGAAAAGTGATCTAATTATCTATAGCAGATCCTTAGTCTGTCTCTCTTATCTTGTATTTTCTTTTCCCTTGTATAGGAAAGTGTCTATCATATCACAGGCGATAACATTCTGCAATAGGGGCTTATTACATTAATAAAAACACAAAACCACCAAACAAAGAACTCTTCCTTCCACTTCAATACACAGTGAAATACCCTCCCCTATACGCATACAGACACACAAATAAACCTATTATACTGAATAAAAATAGAATACAGTGAGGGACGGGCTCCTTTGTAGTCATGTACCAGAAGCTGTGTAGCTACAGACACATTTTATTTAGCTTTGAGTTACATTTACTGTTGGAAAACATTAGCAAGCCACATCCCAAAGTCCATGTCTGCTCCTCTGGTATGATCTTCCATGCTTTCTGTGCTGTCTTTCTGCTCACAGGGTATGTTCCTCGGCTGATGTGCCAGTAAACTCACCTGACTAATCACTTCAACTCTGTATTGATCAGCTGATATCACAGAGTAATAGAATCCTAAAACGGTTTGGGGGTTGGAAGGTATCTTAAAGATATCTGGCTCAAACCCCCCTGCCATGGGCAGGGACATTTTCTACTAGACCAGGCTGCTCTAAAGATTATCCAGCCTGGCCTTGGACACTTCCAGGGTTGGGGCAGTATGGCAATTCTTCCTTTCCTCTCCTCCCTCAGGCCACGCTATGATTCTTTAAATGACCCTAAAACATTCACTCACAAGAGGCAGCATCTGGGCAGCCTGTGCCAGTGCCTCCTTCACTACTCTCACAAGAAAAAATTTCTTCCTAATAGCCAGTCTAAACCTACTCTTTTTCAGTTAAAGGTAATTCCCCCTTGGCCTTTCGAACTATTTTATTGAGGCCCCTTGTGGTAGCCTTCCAAAGTGCAAGGTATAATTGCAATTGTAAGAGTAGGATTATAGTGGAGAAAGATCAACATTTTAACCACTGAAGTGTCTGGATCTGCTCTGAGTAGATGACATACCAACTCTCCCACGAAAATAGGCTTACTGGGCTGGCTAAGAACTGAGTTGCACCAAGGAAATTCTAAAGGAAAATTATGCTTGTCCAGACATGAGTGCACTGGTAGTGTAGCAAAATAACATTTCTGCTAGTATGTTGCTGTGAATTTTATATAAAGAATAACAGAAAATAAATACAAACAGAAAAAACCCAAGCAGGATGTTGAGAAATTGCGACAAGGGTGGTTTTGAGACTGTGAAATATTCAGAGGAATGCAAAAGTACTATAAGAGGCTGAAGGATATTTTTATTTTGTCTTCACCAATTTGAGCTGGCTTCTAATCTGGGAAGCATCCAGATTTTTATTTTCCTTCTCTTGTGCCTTGTAAACACTTACTTATTTAGTTAAAATGCAAAGATTGTTAAAAACACTTTACCAGATGCCTCCCTGAGTTCAAAACACAATTGCCTTTGGAACTCACATTTGGTCTTTTTATTCTGCTTATGGTAATTTAGTCAACCTATGCAACAACAGTTAAATGCTCAAGACCTCACTTGCAAGACGTATGCTCTAGGTCAAGTGTATCCTCAAAGATTATGCCCGGGAAATCAGGGCTATAAATATAAATACTGCAATATAAATAGAAGGTTACTGAAAAAACAGTGTAAATGACAGCCTGAAACAATAGACAAAATTCATTCTTGTTTCATTTGTGCTTTTGTGCCCCTAAAAGCAAATTTCAGGAGATGACTGCACAGAGCTTGCGTATACAGATCTAATCTAGAAACTATTGTAAATTTTACAACAATTTTAAGGAACTCTGACTAAGATGGGTGTTTCTGTGATGCTCCCCTCAGCCTGTTCCACTACAAAGATCCTTGAAGAGAAAGCATTGCTCTGGAGAATATTCAAGCCAAAGGGTGACTACTTGCAATTCTAATGAAACGCCTTCATACTTCATCAAGGAAGGAGAAGGGAGTCACAGAAATGTCACTGTCAAGGATTATCTTTCTTTTTACATGATATCGTTATGCTGAATTTTTAAGGGTCAGGGGGAGGATTGCCGTTCAACTGCTGAGTTATTGAGATCTGATGTGTTTATCAGGGTGCTGTCATAGCAGCTGTGGACCAAGAAGACTGTGAGATGGGCTAGTTTTGTGAGACAGCAGGTATCTTTTCATGTGAAGCAGGCCAAGACCATGTGTCCTTTTGAACTTTAGAACTCTAATCTCTGTTGTTGCTGTCAGTTTTACAGGGGAAATGAATTTTGTGGTGAAAAGTGCTCACCTTACTGATCTGAATCACTTCGTGCAATATCAAGATACCTGAAATATTGATACCTGAGAAACTTTCCATGACCTGTTGATACCCTATGAACTAACCTCCAAGGTAACAAGTTAGTGTATTTCACTTCTCCAAATAAGAAGCATGTAGGGCAGAGAAATTCAGTGATCAGCTAAAAACCACACAAGGCTGTTCAGGAAGAGAACAGAATCTGTATTTCCTATGTCACTCAACTGATGATTCTCTCAAACTCTGAATGTGCTAATCATTTTAATCATTAATCACAGTGAGAGTTTGTTATAATACCTTAATATTTGTAGCCCACTAGTAGATAAAGAGCAGACCAGACCTCCATCTTGCAATTTAAGTAAGTGACAGTAATTTCTAGTCATCGTTTTCAGAAATATATTTAATGGAAATATAAGGAATAGTAATGACTGTCCCCTCCACCTCCATCTCTTGTATACATATTTCACAGCTCCATGTCTCAGCTTGGAAGATTATCATATTTATTTCTGTAATGTTTAGAGCTCCTATATACTTGTAAGATCTACACAGTTTAAGTATTAAAGTTTTATTTTGTGAGGGTCTTTGAGGGAACCGGCCTGACAATATGAATATTTTTTATACTGTTTAACAAAAGATCCCTAAGATATCATTTCATGGCCTATAATGATGTCTTAAAGATGAAGACTCTGCACACTGCACTTTGAATTTAACATAGAATTTTCCATTACTTCAAGTAATGAGACCAAAGCAAAACCAATTTGCAGTTCCCATTACTGGTTTTATCCAGGAATCGAGGGATTAAAAAAACTCACTATATTTCTTAGAAGCAAGGCAGCAACATCACTGATCATGACCCCCTAAAGCTGGAGGCCTTGTTATAAGTAATTTCCAGCTGTGCTCCGAGTGGATGCTTCCACCCTGGGCCAGCAGGATCCCAAAGGGCATGTCTACACTTCAGCTGCTGAGGCACCCTTAGATTTATTGTCATAACCAGGAGCATGTTCTCTGTAATGAATAAACATTGCTGTGGCTCTGTCACTTTCTGATTGCACCAGTTAACAGATGGACATACAAATTTGGGTTGGCACCTGCTACTGCACAGTTTTCCCCTTTGTTTTCCCAAAAGGGAGAGAGTTTTGTTTGATCTTGGGTGTTTAGGAGTAGAATCAGACCCTCAAAAGTCATAAGTAAGGAAACATAAGTGCCTGAAAAGATAATGGTTTGCACAGCTCTGGAAAATACAAATGTAGATTGTTTTAAATACAAATAAACTTCAGCAAGCTCAAGCAATTAGCTTGGCATAGCCCTGAAATGTGTTTAATGGCTGAGTGATCAAAAGGTTTTCCATCAACTTTAGCTGAATCAAACTGGTAAGTAAATCTTTCCTTCCACATAATTTTCTGAAATTTGAAGTGACAAATTGGACTGAACTCAATTAAAGCAGCAGGTTCTGTGCGCTTAATTGCAAGCAGTGTCTATGATTGTGAAGGAATCCAATTCAGAATGAAAACACAGATGTGGCTGTGGCGGAGCTCCGTGAAATACAAAGAGGAGAAACGAAGTTCAATCAGAAAATAAAAGTTACAGGCAATGTAAAATTATGTATTCTGCCGTACTTCTGGAGCACTCGCTGTAGGCAAGTATTAGAATATAAAATTGGGAAATGTTCACCTAGCTACACCACTGCAGTCCAAAAAATGCCATGTGAAAAAGTAAGTAAATATTTATAAAGCAGTTTGGCTGTGGAAAATACTAGAAAATACTAATGGTATTTTGTATTACTATGCAATGACACTTCAAAGAATTAGCTGTAGCATCAGTTAGACTGTATTAAAAGAAAAATTTTGTGCTAAAAATGTTAATTAAAGAATGACTTTGTAATAAGATACTCAGTCATTATGGGGGAAGTTCTTAGGGGGTAAATTTAGTATTTAGCCCTTCAGTGCACACACATGGCTCCCATTGATATTAATGGGAGCCATACACATGTTCAAGGGCAGGCTTCAACCTATACCAGGAAAGCTAAACTAAAAATGAAGCAAATCTAGCAGATCAAGTTATTCTCAAAATTGACCCAGGTGAACACGACATGTGCTAGCATTTTAAGCCCTGCACTCAGTGAAAATTAGAGTTGTTAAATAAGCAATGGAATCAATTTTAAGCAATTGCAGTGTGTATTTATAGAAACAGCACCTCCATCAAATATCTAAACAACTAAAAAGGGAACCTATTAGTGTTTAATTTTGGGTCCTTGGAAGAAGATAATTTCCATAGTAAGGCAAGTGAAAGAATAATTTTAAAATCTCAGCAGGGAATTTCTGTACAGCCTATGAGTTCTGTTTGAAATTGGGGGCTTTTTATATGTATCTGTGTCAAACCACAGACACTATTTTGGATGTGGGATTTTTTGTCCTTTCACATCATGGTTGGGGGTGAATAGTAGAGGCTGTTGTGAAAGGGCTAACCTATCAAAAAGAATAGAAAGATTAAGAAAAAGGAAAAGAAAAAAGAAAAGAAAAAAGGCCAAAATGCCAGAGATAACGCGGTAAAACAACTAAGGTGAAGCCCCTTATTTGAACTGAAAAGATAATCCTCAGAAAGCAGAATGAAATCTGCCAAAAAGGGAGAAACAGAAAAGAACTAGTTAAATATAAAAGTATAGTACAGCAGGACAAAGGGAGGAAAAAAAAACATCAAGAATGCATTGGTAAAACCATGAAAATGAATTTTTTTTTTCCCAGCATGCTAGAGTGTTTCTAGGTCTGAGATGATCAAGAAACAAAAAGATCATACAGGGAAGATTGGGCTGTAGAAAAAAAGAAATCTTCACCATGATCATTATTGATAAGTCTGGGGAGATTGCCACACCAGAAAAAAGACAATTGGAATAGCTGTTTCAAACTAGACTACCAGTAAAAAATTTTAGAGGAAATCAATAAAATTAAAAGTAATGCATCACCAGGACCAGATGGTATTCACCCAAGAGTTCCAGAAGAACTGAAGTATGAAATTGTTAAACTATTAATTATGTTGAGTAATTTTTTTCTGCCTAAAACAGAATCCCCAGTACAGAAACAGGATGCCAATGTGGAAAAGAAAAGAAGGAAAAAGGAAAAAAATTTTTTTTTCAGAAGATGTATTGGAAAAAACATGATAAAATTGTTCTTGTTTGTTGGATAAAAATTGTAATATAGAATACACATGGATACACATGGAAAATGGGAAATAATGGAAGGTGATAATTTTTTTGAGGGTTTGGGGCAAGATTGTGATTTTCAAGTCTGTCGGAGCTCTTGTTATTTTCTAGGGGATTTTTAAAATGTATTTTTTGTTATATTTTTCCTCCTGCTGAGTATCTTCCTAAGAGTAGAGGACACTGAGAGAACAGTAATCTCTTCCTGAGGAGGATATACAAGGAAAGACAACATTGGAGGCTTTCCAGGGTAGGAAGAAGAAAGCAATGCCAGAGTGAGATTTCATTATTCTCCACCCTTGAAGATCTCCAGTAAGACCTTGGTAAACTTGTCTGAGAGCTGCAAAAGCAGTGGACTTCATAAGGTATCTAGACAGAGTATGTGCTGGCATAGGCGAGGAGCAAGCAGTCTTCTCTTGTAAAAGCATGTACTATGTAGGCATGTAATACTTGCTGCTTTTAAAACTTTGATGACAATGTTTAAAATGCCTTTTGTGAGGAAGCTTCAGGAATGACAGGTGATGGTGAATAAGAGCATACAATCTTGCCCACCCATGGCAGTTCATTTGTCCTATGTTTCCTAGGCATCTGCAGTGGCTCTGTTGGGGAAGTATATATAGGTTTATTTAGGAATATTTCCACTTAATATCTGTTCAGAGACTTCATGCTAATTTGTTCACTCCCTTTTTGATTCTGCTGATGTTATCTGCCTTTATGATCACTCATTAAAAAGGTGTCTGTAATTTCCTGCTCAGAGGCTCAAGAAGAATTTTTTCCATGCTAAACTTATCTTCTGCATGGTCTAGTTGAGTGTCCACCCAGCTCCCATATTGCCAAATGGCAGAACTTCTAAATTCACTTTACCTACTGTCTTCATTTCAAGCAGTCACCTTATCCCCTGATCATTTTAGTCGCTCTTTTCGGTTTCTGGTCTACAGCTACTATACCTTTCTTGACCTGGGGAAAAGAGATCAGAATGCAGCATCCACAGTGTGTGTGCACTCCAATTTCACAAAAGCAGGGATATAATGCACTGTGCCTTATCTTCTGTCCTCTTCTGATGACAATGTTATTGACATTTTAGGGTCTCATTACCTGTTGAAACTATTGTTTCAGGAAAATCTCCATAGTGAATTGAATATCTCCTTGCAATTCTCTTTTCTGAGTGCAACATCATATTTCTGTGCTTCACAGTAGTTTCTCTAGATTTCATCATTGCCGTGTATTTTTTTTTTCTATAGGAACTCATCTGCTGGCTTGCGGTCCTTTTGCTCAGTTTTGTTAGGTTATAAAGCATTTGACTAGCTGATAGAGCTTAATATAATTTGTAATCATAAATATTTCACTATTTTCTGCTTCCTCAAGGGCATTGATGACAATATCAAATAAAACTGATAATGGAAGGTGATAATCCCAGGGCTGACTATGCTTCATCCTGGAAAGCAACAAATAAGCCTTTGCTACTTATCCTTTTCTTACCTTTCAGAATTCTTTTCTCTATTCCCATAGCAACTTACTCTCTTTAATAATATTTGACATAAAGACTTACCAAAGGAAGGTTTTTTATTTTTTTTCCAAAATCTGTATACATTATGACCACTCTATCCTTTTTTATTGAAGTACTTGCAACTTCATGTTAAAAGAGCAGCATGTAGTAAGACAGAATTCCTTTTACAAAAGCTAAGCTAATTCTTTCCTAAGAAGGAAATGCTTTTCTGTGTGTTCACTGTACAATGAAAGTGTTCAAAAGAAAGATCCACCTCAGGTGTTTAAGACATGAGGAGATAATGAAAGTGATTGATAAACTAGTCAGGCGACTAGACTGTGATATGAGAGAAATAGCAGTTGCACTAAATGACAGTATTATTTCTTATTATAGTTTGGTATCCTTTAGCAAATTAGATGGAAGGATACTGAACTTGCAACTGAAAATCAATTCATTTCATATCTGTTAGACACAAAATAAAGTTATTTCATATAATTTTATATTAAAAGTATGACCATTAATGAGTCATAAAACATGACCTTTACTTTATCTCTCTTTTAGTAGCTGAAAGCTCCTTGACTGGATAAAGGCTGAGTTGTTTTTTACAACTTTATGGCAACCAAACCAGTCCTAAATCTGAAGTAGTTTGTTTATCACTTATTTGGTGCACCTGTGAAATTTCCTTGTCAACAGTTTCTGCTTTAAAAGATGATACTAGATCTTAGTTGTGAATTTAGATATAGCTCATTTGAGAGGAAGATTATATTCAGAACTGAGGACACTTTACATCTGAATAAGAGTTTCCACATGGGGTTTTAAGATGCTTGAACTGTGATGCTCCAAGTTCACACCTCCAATTAATTTGAATTAATTTTCCTAAGTGTCTAGATGTCAGCTGGCTCCAGAACTCTAGATATAAACAACTTCACACTCTGGCAAAGCCTAGATGTAAACTTGACAGCTTGGATGCATTTCTGTTGATTTGAAGCCAGGACTTGAAGCAGACAGAACAAATTAATGTGTGAAATACCCCTAACCAGTATTTCAGATTTCTGAGAAACAAGTTTTACCAAAAATTGCTTGGAAAAATCTGAACCTTATTTCGACAGTTATCATGTTTTAATAAGGTTTATCTAAGCTCAGCCTCTGGAAACCTTGAAGTTTGCCGTCTCGATAAACCTTGTTTCATTCTATATCTGCACATTCTGTTCTTAAAGGGGCCTGGCACACTTCACATTAGCTAATGCTGCATTAAAGAGCTGTATATGACAAAAAAATGTCAAAGGCAGCTTTATAATGTAATAAAAATGCTCTGAATGGAGACTTGGAAAAAAATTCCTTTGCTGTTACATATTGGTACATGTAATACTGCAGCAAGAGATATCAGAGCTTTGATCTTACATGCACCTAAAAATATCCAACTTCAATAGAGCACTCAAACAATTCTTTTCCCTCACAATGAACCCATATGTTCTTCCAGCACAAAAGAAAATTAGCTTTTACTGCTCAAAATTAAATGCTGGAGAATACGCCAAATATAGGTCATTTCTAGCAGGGCTGTGATCCCGTTAGATAACAGACAGCTAAGAAGGCTCAGGTCCGGGCAGCACACACATGGAAGACAGCCAGAGGGTTGAAGAAAGCTGGAATTTGGCAAATAAATTGGAAATAGACCAAATGATGCAACCCAGTATTGAACTGTGCCCTTCCACTGTTTAAAGGCAACTTGTCAATACAGAGGCGGGACACATCTGCATGAAAACTTGTGGTCGCTAATGATGACATAGCACTTGTACAAGAAGAGTTTCAGTAGCCCCAGTGTCCCAGATTTGTTGCAATTTCAGTAATGATATTCCACTGACCTACATTTCCCTTGCAGTGTGAGCTGGCTGAGGTTTTCCTCCTGTTTGTGCCTCAGTGACTGTTTATCATTGCTGTGTGTTGACAAACAGCTGCTCTGCTCTACCCAGGAGATGTGTGTGCACCACACACAGCATCCAATAGCTGTGATACAATAAACCCCAGAACAAAGGGGGTTGGACATATGGCTCTGCACCTTTCTCAGCCACCATGTCTTTTGTCATGTCTGTACAGCACAATGTGGCCAAAATCTGTGTAAGGGCCTTTGGGACTCATGGGACACTGCTTTATGGGTCAATCCTATTACTGATATATTTAAATGGCAATAGGAAGAGCCTGTATTGTTTGGTATAAAAATTGTTGTATAATTGTTTGGTGGTCAGGCATTGGAACAGGTTGCCCAGAGAAGCTGTGGATACCCATTCCTGAAACTGTTCAAGGACAAGTTGGATGGAGCTCTGGGCAACCTGGCCTTGTGGTAGATGTCCCTGTCTGTGGCAGAAAGGTTGGAATTAGATCATTTTGAAGGTCCCTTCAAATCCAAACCATTCTTTTATTCTATGATAATTTATTTTGTATAAGAATTTCTGCACTTAAATTAAAAAAGTAGAAATTCAGGGAAAGAATTTTTTGGATAAATGTGCTACTTTCACCTGTGTTTTCTACACATGTAAACAGAAGCACAAAATTCTTCCAACATCAGCTCATTGTTAAACTCATCTACTTTTCAAGCCACACTAGCAGTTAGGGTTTGATGTGTAAGACCATAACCTCCAGTGGTCATTACCTATGAAAGTGGTTTGAAATGGACAACAAACTGATTGTCAAGACAAAGGTGAAGTGAGGTACTTGCAGTGGCTTGAGAGCAATGAAGCGTTACCAGGTAGGAGTAAGTGAGAATATAAAAGACAGCGGAGAAGGCAGGAGACAAGAAAGATGAAAAAGAGGGCAAGGGGGTCTAATGAAAACTTAATGGGTTTGTGCTGGTGAGTGGTGATCCTCTGTCACAGCAATCTTCCGTGTGAAGCAGCAAGACTCTTCCTGCTGTATGTGATCATGCCAGGGAGAGCGTATAGTAAATAGCAAAAGACAAGGCTGTATGAATTCACAATAAAGCCTTATTCTTGAACTTCCATTTGTGGAAAAGATCAACTCAGAGGCTAATCTAAAGTTTTGGTAGGGCTGAGCTCTGTCGTCAGGTGTGCTCTGGGACAGTGTGGAACACAGAGCTATGGGTGCTGAGCAGGTGGCTCAGCAACGGGATTGAGAAACTTTTGCCTGTTTGTCAAGAGTTAAATGTCTCTTCCATGCTGACTGGGGTGGTCCCAGCTGATTCCTGTAAACGGGCTGTTTCGAGGCTGACATGAAATTAATTTGTCATCCTGAACCAGCAGCAGGTCAATTGAATATCTCCCTCCCATGGCGAATGATGCAGGACATTACATAAAGGAAAAATAAAAGGAATATGGAGCACCTGTCTCCACTACAGAAACGATGTCTCTTGAGGGACTTTTTCAGTGCCAGACAAATACGTTTTCCATACACACATACTTGGAAAAAGGTTTCAGTTTACAGTGCAGCCACAGTCAAGTAACTTCTAAAAGTATGTTGAAAAAAGGGAGGAAGAAATCAAACAGGATAAAAAATAAATATTGAGGTAAGTCAGGAGCATGCAGCAAACAGCTAGTTTTCTATCACCGGTTCCCTGGTCTGGCTGAGGTGTATTTTCACTTGGGTTACACTTTGGAGTATGACCGGCCTGCTCCTATTACATTGGTTTCTTCTAGGGAAATGAAATATTAGCCTATTTTCTTAACTTGTGTATTAAGAAGACAAGTTAATTTTTCACCCCTCTAGTGAATTATTATATGATCAGTTTATATGAGAGATGTCCCAGGAGTAAGAAAATGAGTCATAACTCAAAGGAGGTGAAGCTACAAGTGAGTAATGAAGAATATGAAGATCATTCTTTCCCCACAGTGCCTGCACTGGCTTGTTCTGCAATTAAAAGGGCAGGGGAATAGGTAAATATACAGTTGAGCCACGAGTCATCTCTGAGAAAAATTCTTACAAAGTTTATTTTTTTTGGAAATGGGCTTGTGCAGCTATAAAACACATTAAAAGCCCTTCACTTTCTATGTAAGAGCTTCATTAGAGTTCCAGGTTGTGGAGCAGCTCTTACAGGAGAGTTTCCTGAGGACACGACAGTGACTCTTTTCAGAGCTCTGTTCCTCTCCATTGCTATATGCCCACTGTCTCTTTTTGGAAGGTTTGGAGAAAGTTTACTCTGTAAATTCAGCTTCCAAAAGGCACATTGAAAATGTATTCTAAGCCCTTGCTATTATGGCTGTGATCTGTGTGGTACGTGGGGAAACTCCAGACTGAATTAAAATATGTTTTTAAATGTCCTGACTTGCCTTAGTTCTCCATCACCTGCCCACAGGCTACCCATTTTCACTGCTTAAAATTCCTTCCTTACCCATCTAGTTGCTTGCAGTACAGCAGTCAGGGTCTGACCTCTTCTTGCTGCAGTTTTAATTCACAAGATGCAAAGACCTGATTTCAAGATCCCCACACTTCCAATGCTTATTCCAGCACAGCTTCTAGTTGGAATGCTGCAAAGAGGAGTCTTCGTTTTCTTTTCAATATGCCATAAAATCATGGAATCTCTGAATAGCTTGGGTTGGAAGGGGCCTTAAAAATCATCTAGTTCAATTCCCCTGCCATTGGCCAGGACAACTTCCACCAGAAGTTTGTTCAAAGCCCCATCCAACATGGTCTTGAACTCAGACAGGGATGTATTCCAAGCCCCCTGCAGTGGACCTTTTTTAAAGTGTGGATAGAAGCATGACTTATATATGGAATCTGGCCTCTCATGGAAAGACAGTGAAGTAAGTTTCATAAATCTGCTTTTAGTGGAAAACTAGATTTCAGCACCTCATTAAATGGAAAGTCCATGTGTGGACAGTAGTGAAGACACTGCTGAACAGAAAATTGAGGAAACTTTCAAAGACTCAGAAACTGCACCTTTAAGGTGCATTCCTCTAAGTCATCAGACATCTGCAAGATTTGCTTTCTGATAGTTTTTAGAGGTATGCTGTCTTTTGTTTGAATTCTGATCAGGTCAAGGTAACCTCAAGAGCAACTTTCTTGCTGTTACAGAGTTTGGGACAAAAAGTCTTTGCTCTCTGAAATTCAAATGTCCCTGAACTCTTGGAGAAATGTGCCTTCACCAGTTTTTCTCAATTTCTTGTTTGTTGAAACACTGTTTCTTAACAGTCTTCTGGGATACCTGCATTAATATATTGGCTAAATTTGTTATAAATATCGAGGAAGAATGCCGATTCAAATGGTCACTCACAGGAGTGATCTAGATACTTAGATTGTCTGAAAAACTGTTCCAGATAATTCAGTATAAATCCATTCTCTCAGCCCATTTGATTACATTTTATATACTATGCCACAGTCTGACTATTAGAGAAAGAGGAGGAAAAGGAGCAGTAGGAAGCCTTTCTCATAGACAGGTCTCAGACTGGTGGCAAATCTCAAGAAAGCTAGAAACCACACATCTGCTGACATCACTGTTTAAATACAAGGGTTTGTCCTGTGTGCTGTGGAAGCCGGCAGCAGCTGCCACCCTTCTGTGAATACTGAATGAAGCAATTTGTTACAAAAGGGACCTCTCTAGATCAATCTAAAAATCACTACCATAGGCCTGGAAGCAGACGCGACATGCAAAACTTGACACCATCAACCCTACAAGGGTTTGTTCATTCTAACAATGCCAGGCGCATTCTTCCTTAACATGTGGAAAAATGCTTAAACAGGCTTTAAACAACAAAACGTCAAAATCACCAAGTACACAAGGCAGTTTCCTTCCACTCCTTTAGTAGATTGGACATTTGGTAAATTTTGGAGACACATGTAATACATAGAAGTTGCTTTTTCCTTTGCTCTACAGACAGAATAAATCAATGTCAATACATCTACATGCACACTTGGATGTTTTACCTTCCATTCACTCATATGGAGGATGCCTGAAGGTCATATAGGGCCCCTCCCATTTCTCAAATACATCTGTTTGCTAAACACATTTTTCTTATTACAGGCTACTGATTTCAGTTGCGTTTCACAACAATTGCCCCTTGAGGTTAACAAATACAATAAGAACCACCTACTTAAAGTTACTTGAATTTTGAAGGCTCCAAGCAGCAGTTTCCAGCTGACCTTATGCTCCTATCTGAGTGATCAGTTCTCCTCAAAGCCATATTATTCCCTTCCAAGCAGCCATATTTTAACCCTGCATCTGAAAATAGTGCAGAGAGGTAAAGAATAAGCAAGTGCTTGAATCTTCTTTAGCAGAGTCATCATACCCGCTTCAGAGGCCACCTACAGTGACTCTTTTAATTCTAGTTCATAATGTTATAACTAAAAAATATGGAAAATAATGTTTTAATATTTCAAAATAAAAGAAAAGATTCAGAATTCCAATGTATTCACCTTTTGAAATTAATACATGCATTAGGAATCATAGAATCATGGAATAGTTGGAGCACATCAAAAAGATCACCTCAATCCATCACCCCTGCCATGGGCAGGGACACCTTCCCCTAGACCAGGTTTTCCAGAGCCCTCTCCAACCTGACCTGCAAAACTTCCAGGGATGAAAATACATACGTATTCCATTGAGGAAAAAAATAATGCTCCTCTATTTTAGGATACAATCTAGCCAAATTTTGTACTGCCTACTCATGTTTCATGGAGTACCCTGTAGTTGTTGAGGCTGTTTTATTGAGGGATGTTTCCAGCATTTGTGGTGAATGACAAATCCATTACCAGGCAGCACTTTAGAAATGGAGCCTTGCAAAGTCAGAGAAAACGAGGCACTCTGTCTGGGAAAAAACTCATTCAGCTTTAGCAGCCAGGCACAGGAAGTGCTATGATGCAGCAGGGCCGTAGCCCAGATTCGATATCATCACTGGTAACAAAAATTTTGTCAAGAAATCTGGAAATTGTGTTTGACTTCATGTAGCAAGACTGTGGTCTAAGTGATGCAGGTACTTCAAACTCTGTATTGCCATTCCCAAAATGGACTATGCATGGCTTGCACTCTCACTGCTATTGATGTCACTGTGACATCTAAGTTAGATCAGAGAGAGCCAGCAAACAACAGCAAGCCACAATGGAGCAGCCGCCACTATACTAGTTATTAAGCAATCTAAATTGGAGAAACATAGTGAAGGCTTCACTGTTACAGAAGTTGCACTCATATTTTTGTGGTATCTCAAGCACAAGATAAAATTCCGTATATTCACTGAGAAGTAATAAGATGCAAAGTCTTTCCCTATCAGATAATTTTCAACTTATTCTCTCAAGTGGATTTTCTAGTTTCTAATACAAGGTTGACCTAAAAGCACAGTTTTCCTCTCAGCAGGGGGATTTTTGAGGCAGCACTCCATTATATAGCTGTTTATTTGCATGAATCTTATGAGAAAAATAAAGTTGATCTATTATGTTTGTGCCAAATGTCTCCGTTAAGCCCATCTATTCAGAGACTCCAAGAAAGCAGACTGAAGGAAGGAGAAGCTGACATGCAATGTGACTACAGCAGGCTTTTTCCCAAAATGCCAGATTAAAACTCCCCCCTAACTTGTAGACACTGCCTGGTTTACATCACGATGTTCTGAATGAGCTCATTAGTGTGTGGGATGCAGGGACACCGAGCTCAGTGCTGCAGCTGAGATGATGCTTCCTGCCCCAGAGAGGTTACTGCAGGTCCAATACCAGAGCAACTCGTTGAAATTTTATGGCTCAAGCTATAAAGGAGGCAAGACTTATGGCTTCAGAACATTGAGGAGTTATGGGAGCCTAATAGGTTACACTCTCTTGGAGGAGATGTATTTTTGGAAGGTAACTGCCCATGTCCTTGCTCCTAATCTGTCCCAATTGGAAGGTAACAGAACTTAGCTTAAAAGTCTTCCAGTGAAGTTTAAGCTTCAGTGGATTACATCAGTTTTAGGGTGGGCCATGAGCATGCCCTGCAACTGTGCCAGTAGCACAGAACCAGGGGTAATTTGCTAAGCCATGGTAATGCAGCTGTGAGACCACAGCCTGTGATCTCACTATTCCTTCCAGCAGCAAACCCCATGAATCACATCCCCAGCTGAAAGCATAAAAGGAAAGGGATAATAGAAAATGGAGTAAACAGAAATGGTTTGCTGGTGTCACGGCTCTATCTTTACATTTTAATTTTTTTTATGGATGACTGTGGTATAGGCAGCACAAAGCTTCTAAAGTAAAGCATGCCAATTAAATTAACTACCATTATCATCTGCATTGCTTACTTGAGGATTTGGCTTGCCTTTGCCAAAGCAATTCAAGTAAGGGTTAAAAAAGGGGTGTCTGGTCTTCACCAGCTGGCTTAGTTTCAAATTGATTTAGTTAAACCAAAGCAGTATTTCAGGTCTTCACAAGCTCCTAACTAATTGAATATACATTTTTTTGACACCATGCAGTCTTCCATCTACCTAAGCTTTCTGCAGGCAAGTGCCACACTTTCTGTAGCTAAAGGACAATATATATTGTAAGAAGATATTTAGTAGTTTGGATTTACATTTATTTGGTTCTGGGTTTGTTGGTTTTTTTCTCTAAATGGAAAATCACTTGGGACGTGAAGGAGGTAAATTCAGAATCATGGAATCATAGAATGATTTGGGTTAGAGAAATCTTAAAGATGATCACCTAGCTCCAATCCCCTGCCATGAACACTAGTTCATTTTTTTAAACACTCAAAACATCTATACTGGATTCAGAGGGCTGTAAACAGTTAAAGTCTTGATGGGAGGATAGGTATTGTCTAGGTGGACCACAAAGACATTCATCAAGATGGGAATACCTTCGGTCTGCACAGATTATATTTTTGATATTTAATCTTCCCACACATCTTTCATTCTCCTTTACAAACACCCTTATTTATTAAATAACTGGTTTATTTCATAACCACTGTTGCTGATTAAAGTGATGTTTACTGGCCAAAAAGAGTCATATCTACTCCATTTAGACCAAATGCAGTCAAAAGTTTTGAAGTTTGCAGTGTTTTCTTAAAAAGAAAAAAAGAATAAATCAACTATGTGGAAGAATTTACTGAGGACACTGAAAAAAGATTTCAGGAAAACATAATGAACATAACATGACCATTCTTTAGGTTATCCCATCATTAGACACTTCCTTCCAAATCAGTGAGGATAAAGTTAATCAGGATTCATTAACCCTGAAGTTTTATGCCTGACTCCTGAATAAATAGGAAAAAGATAATGTGTAATGATGCAAATTTGGATGTGATCAGCCATGAAGAGAGGAGAATGGGAAGTGCTTGTTGAGCCTTACTAATGTGAGGTTTTTTGGGGAGCTGTGTGAAATGGACAAAACAGGCTCCGGAAAGTGGTGTCCTACTGAGCAACATTTCCACAGGAGGAAATCTGCACGACGAGCAGCTGACTGCCTGTGCAGCTCATTCTGTCACAAAAGAAAAGAGTCCCTTAAAATTTAATAGGACTGGAACGAATAGAAATCTTTAGAAGGGTTTAAGACAAAATTAAGACAGAAGACTTTAAGACAAAGAGACAGAATAATCCCCTTGACATGAAATACTTAATGATTGAGGTTCTTTCTCTGCAATTTTAAGTTGGTCAAAGGAATTTAATAAAGTTTGCATATTTCAAGAAAGATTTCTGTAGGGAAGCTTAAATTTCTATAAGAAAGTTAATGTTCTTTTTTATAGTCCATGCTGCATTTCCAGAGGGGTTAACAGAACATCACAGCTAAAATGACTGAAAACAGAATTGTTTTGCTTTGCAAAGTGGTTTGATGTAGCTCACATATATAGTATAGCTACATTGTGTAAGCAAAGCCTTGCGTGGTCAGGATGTATAGAACAACCAAGGAAACCAAAATTGCATTCTCTGCCTTTAATACCCTCCCAGGCAAAAGTAGATAAGGACAGATAAAAAGATAAAGTCAAGGGTTTTGGCTGGTAAAGAAACTGGACAGGGAAGGCTACAAGATTAAATAAAGGAATATTACTGCAATTTCTTATTTCAGTGAGCCAGATAAATCAACTCCCCTGTATCTCTTCTGTGGCACTTATTATCTTTTTTGACATCACAAGTGTTGGCTTCCTAAAGGTTTTGCCCAGTTACAGGAATTATGTGGACCACACCACTTTTAGGAAAACAAAACAAAAAGAAATTCGTAGGGAAATTATTTTCAATCTTTTTGATATTCCAGTCATATTTAGAATAATAGAATATCCTGAGTTGGAAGAGACCCTCAATGATCATTGAGTCCAAGTCCTGGCCTTGCACAGGATAGTCCCAAGAATCACACTATGTGTGACTGTATTGTCCAAATACTCTTTGAACTCTTGAACATCTGGTTTTATGCTGTGACCACTGCCCTGAGGAGCCTCTTCCAGTGCCCAAACACCCTCTGAGTGAAAAAGTCTCTGAGTTCTGAAGTTTCTGAAGCTACAAAATATTTTTTCTCTTTGTGCCTCAGAAACAGTCATTTAGGATGTAGAAGCACTTATTTAGAGTGTAGAATTATTGAAATAGGACATAAAAAACTCTCAGGAGATGTCGAATTTCTTACATTAACATCTGCATTTCCCTTTATCAATATCTTCTCTGTTTCAGTAGATATCTTATTTGTTACTTTCAGGTTCATCTATTTTCTACTAGTTGAATCATCCACAATTAACACCTTAATTACTAAATGTATTTTGCTTGAATTTCTCTGAATCTGGAAGGGAATTCCACTGGCTGCAAAAGCACTCTTTATTGTTACGGTAGAGTCTCTCATAATGAGAAAAATCAGCAAATCAAAACCAGTGGATATCAATAATCTACAGGGTTTATATTTCTAGTTCCTCCAAAAAAAGTAGGAGTTTAAAAACACTAATATAGAAAAAAAGAAATATAGTATAATTTCATACAATCCTAAGATGATTTGGGCTGTAATGTGCTTTAAACCCCTCTGCCATGGACAGGGACACTTTCCACTAAACCAGGTTGTTCAGAGCCCCATCCAAGCTGGCCTTGAACACTGCCAGGGATGGGGCAGCCACAGCCTCTCTGGGTAACCTGTGCCATTGCCTCACCACCCTCACAGAGAAGAATTTCTTCCTAATACTTACTCTAAATTTTCCCTCCTTCAGTTTAGTCATCCCCCCTTCTCCTATCATTTCAAGGTCTTATCAAAAGTGGCAATTACTAAGGTACTGTGTATGACATTTTTCTGAATGGACTTCATGGCACCTCGTGGCAATCAGACTTATCAGCTGAGTAAGTCCAGGTATCTAAAATATTAGCTTTCAGCTGAGAAGACAGAAGGGACAAGTGCAAAATTAGTAAGGTCTGATAAAACAAGCAGTGTCAGAAATGAATTGCAGTCTGCATAATTTGTGTGATCTGCCCAGCTAATTATATTGGCATTCAATAGCACTATCTAGTTAAGGACCTGTCAACATGTCTTCCAGAAAATCTTATTTGCTGGATTTTATAACATAGTTGTAAGGAAATCAATTCTAGACCAAATCTTGACACACACGGCTAAGTACTGAAGAGGTATTGGTTTCTACCAAACAACAGACAAACTGCACTCAGCATTTAAATATCCAGTACTGGCCAGTATGGCAAGACTGGAGCATTTCTTTTCACTTACAGCAGGAGATAATTGCATTACGTGAGCTATGCTATTGTGACTTTTAATGGGGGAAAGCAGCAGGTAAATAAAACAGATTTTAATGGTAATTTTTCACTTATATGGTAAGCAAATATCCTCTATATCCTTTATTTTTATGTAAATTTTTTCTTGGATGTAGGTGAATTAATATATCGAGATCATTCTTTGTTCCTATACCCCTTCCTTTCTTCCTATCTCCTCCCTGCCATAGCTTTAATCTTTCAAATCTCATAATGAAACACTTTGTAAAATGCTGGTTAATGTGCTGGCAAAATGATACTGAAGTTCACCTCACAAAGTTAAATTTCAAAATTCATGCTTCTTAAAAAAGTTCTTTAGCCTGGAAGAAAACACCAAGTGCAGACCATCTCATCCTCTTGTTGCTACCAATCTGTTCAAATCTACATCTATGAGCACTTTAGGCAAATGCCAAGCATAGGAAAAAGCAAGGGAAAACAGCAATGTTTCAAACACGTGATGGTGAAAAGCTATGAAAGAAAATGTTAGCTAGTTCAGTAACAGGTGCTGTCCCTGTGCTGCTTTACATTTCAGAAGCTTAACTCTTAATGTGTCTCACTGGTACTTACATTTATTGAACACATGCATATTTCCCTGCACTTTGGAAATATATTAGTTCAACATTTGGGATAAACAGAGCAGGAGAGCCTTGTTACTCTGGTGATCAGTATCTATCACTAGAAGAAAAATGATAACATTTTTACATGATTTTGAGGGGTCACTTAGTGATGTCTTCTTATCTATATTCATGCCTGTTCTTAACAATGTATTTTTCAGTGATTTCTATTATTTTACTTGCTTGATTTTTTAAGTGCATTTCTTTTCAATTTTCCATGGCAGTAATTTTCAGTGATATGAATTTGTTCATTTCAATAGGAAATGAATTCCAAATATCATACTTTGAACTCTTGCTCTGGAGAGACAATAAAATCCCTTTCCATCTTCATTGCTCCTTGAAGCATGTGGAACCCATTCCCATTGTGGCAAAGAAAATGGTGTTAGTTTTTACATGGAACTTCATGAAATGACAGAAATGGAAACACACCTTAGGTGTTTCTCAGAGTAACATTTACAAGCTACTTTTCTATGTAGCATCCTTTTAGATGATAATTGCTGCTTGTTGAATCAAAGCATTACAAGTTTTTGACAAATCACATTAGAAATATTTTTTTCTGGAGTCACTTATTTTCAATGGCAAGACTTCACCTTTCAAAGCTGAAAAAGTATTTGCTTTTTCTTATATTGTTCTTCCATTTTCTTGTTGCCTAACAGAGGAAGTTTGTGGATGGATTGACAGACTAAACCAAGGATTCAAAATTTTGACCTTGGACAGTGTTACCTTTAAAAAACAATGCTGGCGGCTTAAATTAATAAAATGTTCAAGCAGGGATCTAAATGTAACCTTTCCTCTTCGTTTATAAAATCAGAACAAGCAAAATAAATATTTCAGTCTTGCAAATTTCCTTAAGCTTTTTGAATTATTTTCTCTCTTCAGGAAGCATTTCTCAGATGTGCCATCAGTTTTACCCCACGGCTCCCTGGAGATTGAAGAGCTAATTGTTATTTGTACTTTCAGAAAGGCTTGTGCTGTTCTCCTGGCATCATAGTCATGAAGTCTTATTACAATTCTTGTTCTTCTTTTCTCCGAGACTATCCCAAAGGTCCCCAATGGGCGGGTAATGAATGGTAATATACTCAGGTTGCAGACAGATCCTGTGTGTATATATACATATTTAGAAGACTGCTTGCAGTACAGGAGATTTAATAACATTCACATTGCTCTGGCTTCTTCTTTGACCCATGACCTTGAAGAGAAGTTACCTTCAGAACTGCATTCCTAACTCTTCCCATTTCTGTTCTGCAACTTCTACTCTAATATACAGAAACAAGAGGAGTTCAAAGTCAAGGCTGTTGAAAAATGTTAAAGATTTTTCAAGAAATTTGGTTGCAATGACTCAAAGAATGATACAATTCCCACATATAAATGTTTTCAATATTTTTTCAAGTAGGGAAACACATTTGTCTAAAAAACCTGCAGAAATTTTGGCTAGAATTTTTGCAGAAAATATGATCTAGTGTCTAGGTTCTAGTTCAGCTGAAGAGAAAGATATGTGGATGCCTTTAATTTTCATAATCCTGATAAATTGAAACAAAATATTTTTAAAAATAAAAGAAATAACCTGAAGTACTACAGTAGTAAAAAGCTTAAAAAGCTCTGTTCTGTGAGGTACCTATGTCTTATATGGACAAATAGTTAAAGGGGTGATACAGAGAGGGTTTGCCTCTCTCTTTCTGCTGTTTTCATCTATAAACTGTGTTGTCATTCCCACAGGTGTGCTTTAAGTACTGCTAGGGCAAATGAGCACTGTTTGTCCTTGAGCAGGAGGTTCCTGAGCTGTTTTCTACTGTCTCTTCCCAGGGACAAGATACAAGGCTAAAGGGACAGGTGGTTTGATCTCAGGGTCACATATGATTATTCTTATAAATGACATAACTTGTCTGGAAATTTATTCAGCAAAATTTATTCCTGGGTAGAGGGAGTTTACTTTTAGGCTGGGTCGTGTGAGGGATGTGGTTTATAATGCTCCCCTGGTGCAGCTCTGTCAGCAGAAGCAGAAGGATAAGCAGCAGTGAAAGAATGAAGTGGAAGCTGTAAGGGTGTGAGTGTATAGATAGGTGTAACCTGTTTATGACAATGATTCTGATGGCAATATCTCATGGAACTTCTAGATTAAGTCATGGCTTTATCCTATAAAGTGCTTCATGGCAAAAAATTCACAGCCTTGCTTCATCCCAGCTCTACAACACCTCTGAGTTTCTGTATTATGGTAAAGCACTTCTCTCCTATACATCACTAGCTGTTCTGGTAATTGAGATGGATAAATGATTCTGCTTTTAAAAAACAAACCACTGAAAAGCATTTGGCTTTTTAAATATTTTTTTTTGTTTGTTTCCCACTAAATGAGAAGTACGGTTGTGTTCTCATTTAGAGCAGCCTCACAGGGCCTTTGGCTCAGCTAAGGGGATAACATGCTTCACTGAGTAGACAGGGGATATTTTAAGTTCTTACTGACACAAAACGCTCTGCAAGGTATAGAAATGACTTCTGACATGTACAACAACCCTTAAACAGCCCCATTTAGTTCTGTAACCAAAACCACATTCACCAGCTGCATTACAACTTGTTAGAAGATTTCCAATCCATGGAAGAAACCCAAGGATTTATGTTTCATTGGTGTATAAGTCGTGTCTGTCTCTCAAAACATGATGGAAAATCCTGTATTTATTAGTAAAAAGGCTGGATAATTTTTTCTTGATAACTGTCCTTTCCCTTCAACTTCTGACTCCATAGTGACAGGCTCTCTGCATTCAGTCATCAGCCTGTGATCCCCAGAGTTGACTGAAGAGCAAAGGGTAAAGTAGCATGTGTCAACTTTCAATTATCCTGTGGTGGTATCCTGATAATGTCTGTTAGCCAGAGCTATGATGTCTGAGCTTGTATGTGCTCTCTTTGAAATCAGACCTGACCTACAAACACAACTCTGGGGACAAAAAAAGGGAATTCAGGAATAAATTCAGTACAGGACAGGATGCTTGTAGTGTTGTACTCAGAACTTAAGCTTACTGTATTTAGTAAGATGTAGAACTGAATTATGTTACTCAAGCTTTCTTGTGCCATTTGACATGTCCTAGGGCAGCCAACGTGGATACCAACTATTGGGGGACGTGACACAGACATTGTAGAAGAGTTGTGTCTCCTAGAGGAGCAGAGGGAAGCCTGATGAGACGTTAGAGGGTATCACACAGTTTGAGATCTCTGTGTGGGGAGCTGAATGAAACCTCTAATGTAAATAGAGATACTTCCAAGCAGCAGCACAAGTATATTTGTTTTAAGCTGGAGCTGAGTCACACACCAGATATCTACAAAGGAAGCATCTCTGTGAAATATGAGGATACATTGAGACTTTTCTAGGCCCTAACTTTGAAACATAGGGACATCATGCCAGTGGAATTCACCAAGGTAAAGCTCCAGGTTGAAAATTGGACATACTGAAAGTATAGATGTGCATATATATATATATATATATACATACATATATATATACACACACACACACGTAGAAATATATATATATATATATGGGTGGTTGTTTTTAGTTGCTTTCTCTCTCCAAATAGAGGGAAAGTTATTTCCTGTGCATAAAAGCCAGAAAAAGGCCTGTGCACTACTATCTCAACCCACTGAAAACATTGAATCAGGGCTTTCAAATGCAGCTTAACATTGCCTGAATCTTCTTCTGGCTCTTGTATGGAGTTAGGCAGTGAAGCAGGAAGGAGGAAAGCTCAGGCAGTGAGGAGCTCCTTTATAAGCACTAAGATTCTTGGCTATTCCTAGACAATAAAAACTGACTTACAATCCTTATAACGGATGTCTTGTTTATTCACTGCTCCTGTAAAACAATTCCTCCTTAAAAGCAGTCCACAGCTTTCCTTTTCACACCATCATATTCTATTCCACTAAGATCAATGACAATTTCTGCAGCTTTTAGAAGAGGAATTAGCACAATATAAAGATATCACCTCTCATTTCTGTCTAGTCTAACAATACAAATCTTATTATATAACTTTTTCCAAAACATTTCTCATTCTGATGTAAATACTTTTGCCATGATATCACAGCTCCTAAAAGAGAACAGGCACAACATTATTCCCTTCTCACACATAAAAGCTACGGTATATTCATCATTGGATTTGAGTCATTTTTTCATACTTATTATTTAAATGTTCTGTTCTTCAGCCATTCTATCATACAATCAAGAAACCCTCTGCTAGCACAATATCCATGGTTTTATATAACCAATCCCTATTCAGACAAGCCAACATATTAGACCTCTTTTACTGCAGCTGCACTAAACTGCATACAAAATGTAAAGCACTGGCCAAGACATTGGAAAAAAAAAAAAAAGGCTATTTTGAGTGTCCAACTTGATATACTTACAAGAATCCAGAATTGAGATGATGGGTTGCTGCTCTATTTTCATTGAAGGATGGACACTAAGATATCCCAGGCTGAATGTCAGATGTGAATTGTCAGATCTGCTTTGCATTTCATTGCGACTATAATGCTATGTGAACTGTAGAGCATTTGGATAATATATGAACATCTCATACATACAAGAGCATTTCAACTGATTTCAACATACCAGCTGCTTCATTCAGTAAGATAGGGCCTTACTAAAGCTAAGTCTAATTTCAGGCATTGCACAAAATGAAGGACTCAAATAGAAGTTGAGCTGAGCAATGGTGGGAGAAGAAAGAAGATGGATCACACACGGAGGATCAAGCAGTAACAATCTTCTTTCTGGTTGTGTAAGAATTAACCATCTGCTTGTTTTCTCTGAATTCTGTTTTGGGGAAACTGATCCAATTACTCTCCCTAACCAGAGACCTCTTGTTTTGCCTATGAAAATGAGGATAGAAACTGATTTAGTCATGGTGGGAGACAGAGATGTGTGATAGAAACGGTTTTGGGTCTTGGTTGGGTTTTGTTTGTTTATTTGTATTCTGTTTTATTTATACAGTAGTTCTTCTTGTCCAACATGGGTGGGAGAGAACTGTAATATATGAATAAATTCTAACATGAGCACTTGAAGAATTACATATAACTGAGAAAAGTACTTTATATTTTCCCTACTACTTTTAAAATATTTTAAGCAAAATCCCAGGAAAATTGTTGCTCCAGGGACACTATGGAAGCAATCATCAATCCTCAAGTTACTCCTTTTAGATCAAAAGGACATATCAGGTTCCTTTTAGTTTGTGGGCTTCATTTACTGTATTGAGCTCTGTGATCTAGAGACTTTTTATATCTTACTGGTTGAAATGGTATTTTTTTCCTGGTCACACAACTCTTAAAAACTGGATGACTAGTTTATGTCTAAGATACATGTGGTTGTGAACAAGATTAGCTTTCCTATGGGTTCAAAATATTGGTCTCATCTGGTTAAGGTAGCGAATAGAGTTAATTAAAACAGCAATGGACCATGTCTGATAAAGGTGACTAAAACTCAGAATACAAGGATGCAAAATGAATCAAAGAATTAGAGAAAGACAAATCCTATGACTTGGAAAGAAAAGATGATCTAGCTTTGTGCAGTGCAATCTATGCATGGTAGTATCTGACAATTCCTACCTTACAGAAATGTTGGAAAATCTTCTTTGCAGGGCTCAGTCTTCTTAATAGTCTTGTCTCAGCACTGCCTCATGGGATGATATTTTGTACACCAAGACAAGGTTGCTTGAAATGTAGCTAAAGAGAGAATGAACCTGGAGTACAAGAAGTGAGCATCACAGGAAGATTTTGCTGCCTTATTCCTTGATCCATTTTTCTTCTCTGCTCATGTAAAGCTCCCATCATCATCTGTTTGGATAGTTTCTGTAGAAATAGTTGATTTTACACATCACATGAGGAATGGGAGGTGTTAGGTCATGGGCTGGCTGCCCAGTAGTTCAACGCCCATGTGGGAGACACCACACTTCCTCACAGACAATCAAGCTGTCAGGAGGTGGTTCTTTGTTCCTGGCCACCACATGCCCACCCAGCTGTTTCCCTGCAGGTGAAAGCTGATTTTATGGGGCAGAGGAATTGGGAGCTCTATTCAGGAACTGCTCTGAGTCACACTCTTAGGGCCCCAGCTGGCCTCATTCTTTTGGTGTTGGAAAGCAACAAAATGTAGTTTCATCCAAACTCTCTCCTCCAACTTTTCACCAAATAGCTAAGTCAGCTCAAAACAGAGCTTCTAACTCTATCTCTATGCACATCCTGCTGCAGGATGGACAAACTGAGAGGATGAAGCCATGCAGTGACAGGACTGCTCCAACAGAACATGACGTGTAGGCCACACTGCACAAAATGGTGCCTGCTGACTTGTCTTGCTGGACGATGTGAAGTCCATCACATCTAGCAGAATTACTCTTCAGTCTTGTGTTTTGCTGTGGGAATTTCTGGGTTCAATTGCATGGAATAATTAGTGGAGAATAACTTTTTTCTTCTGTAAGCAAATTTAGGATATTTTTTCACCTCATTAGCTCTTTCTCCTGCTCTGTCAGGGTCTTTATTATAACACAGCCTGTGTTTCCAGCCTGTTTAGAAGGACCTGAGAGTACATTTACTCCCATAAAATAAGGTCAATGACTCTTTTTCATTTCTTGGTATTGACACACATGTTTTGAAACTTTCTGTAATAAAGGAAATAGGCTTTTCATCCTGTGAAGATTATCTTTGGAGGTATTCATAGGCAGCTTAGTTTTGTATCATGTCAGTACCTCAAGGCTGATGTATCATAAATTTTGGACTCTTGTCAAAATCAAAGGTGGTATTCAGTGCAATGAATAGATAAACACAGTAGACTGCTGACCAAAAGCTTTCATATTATCTATGAATGTCTGTTATGACATACTTCAAAGACTGTGTGTTTCCTCTTTGTAGGGTGGTTGTAGAAGTGTTGACCATAAATATATTAGGATATGTTGCCTGTGCTTTCTGTTCTTCTGTCTGACTCATACCAAAGCACCTTGGAGTGGTGGGTGATAAAGTGCAATTTTTCAGAAGATCAAATGTCATAAAGAAAAATACCTTGAGAACCTCAGAGAATACAAATGTCATTTTGGTGAAAGCATGTGTTCCATAGAGATTCTTGAAGTCATGCAGTTGTGGAATATTTTTTACTAAGAACAGTCACTAAGAGTCCTCCTAAACATAACGCCTCAGATGTGTGATATTTTTATTATGAATTTAATTCTTTTAGTGAGACACAGGTTTCTCTAATTCCCTCTAAAATAACAGGTGCAGCTTTTCAGCCTGTCCTGCAGTTCTTTCTGCAAACAAGCCTCTCCATCTCCCCTTTTAACTCTCCCTTTTATATCAGCTCTCCACACAGCATGAAGATGTTATAAGCTCTTATAGGTATGAATATCATGGTTACAGCGTATCTATTCCCAGCAACACATCTTTTAAAACTCTTCTCAATTCTCATCTTCAATGAATGCAGTTTTATCAAGAACATCAGTAAGATGCACTTTTAACCCAAAAAGATTTTGCTCTATACTAGCCCTATTACACATTGCATCTTTTCTATTTTTATTTCCGTGTACAACTGAGACATAGATTCCTTTAAGGAGCACAAACATTCCCTTGCATTTAGCCTATTTACCCTTCTAATATATGTAGCTCTTCTACTGAAGATTCCAGAATGCTTCTATCAACAGAATGGCTTCTGTGTCAGCATCTGTCTTAAAAATCTTAAATGTGCCGTTTCATTTCTGGCAGTTGATCCAAATTGTGTCACAGCTGTCTCTGCCCCCTTACAGGGCACTACCTTAAGACTGTGCTATCCACAGCCAAATACAATGATTGTGAAATGATGGCTTGAAACTTTTGAAAAGTGGCAAAATCTGTTGCAGCTTGTTCGGTTTTCCAGTGTATCTGACATTTTCTTAATTTTTACTGGTCTTAAGCATTTACTCCATGTACTGATCTTGTTTCTCTACATTTTCCCCATGATTTCCAGCTCTCAGCACTATAGATTCTCATGCACACTTATTCTATTATCACAAATAACCTCTATATGCTTCATTCTGAACTGAGTCACCCCTTTTTCTTGGAAAATCAACTCAGTCTCTTGTATAAGTTTCTAAGTGGTTTTGTTCCATCTATAACCCAATCTCTTATCAGAGCCCAATGAAAAAACTGCAATACTGAATGTTCAGCTTCTTCTTTATGAGGTTTATTTAAGTATGCTCACACTCTTTTTTAAATCCTTTGAAAATATTTCATATTTACATAGTGTATGACGCATCCTTTTCACTTCTGAAGCACATTTTCGTAGTCAATAGCTGGCTTAGATGCCAGCAAACTCAATTTGGAAAGACAAAACCTTTTGAATTGCATTTACTGTAGCAAGTGATTCCTAGCAGCCAATGTTTACAGCCTAAAAATTTGGTGTATTTCTGTCAGTTAGCATATTTCTAGACAGTTTTAGTTCAGGCTTCTGCAGTTATCATATCACAAAAGTGCTGGGGAACTGGACCATTTCAGCACCCTCCTGAGTAGAACGTCTGGACCCAGCTTTGCCAACTGCCAGGTGTCTGGGTGTCCCTGCCTTAGCAGGGGGTTTGAACTAGAGGGTCTTTAAGGTTCCTTCCAATCCAAACTATTCCTTAATTCTATGATACGTGTAAGTGGAAGTTTAAGAGTTTGTGATACAGGATACATCGCCAGCTATATTAGGTTCCCTATAGAAAGGATTTACTTTGGGGTCTTTCCTAGATATCCATGAAGCCATAGCACCTCTACTGGGATATGGATATTTTTCACATTTTATAACTTGTTAGCAGTGGTCCACAAGCAGCTGGTGTGATCTGTCTGGGAGCAGCTCTTAGAAGCTTCAAAAGAGTGCAGAATAGATCAGACCACCTCTTGCAATTACTGGGTGAGAGTGTGTCATGCTCTGTTCTGATGATAAAGCCAAGTGATAGTTGCAGTCTTTCAAAGATAAACTGGTCTAGGCTCCAACCACCATAGTTACTCCTATCACTGCTGTGTCTTGAGAGAGCATTTCTGATCTTTTTTGGGGGTGTTTTTTGCTTTTTGTTTGATTGCTAAAATTTCACTCAACAATAGGAGTAGATGAAAATTCCCAAAGCCCACAATTGTCCATATTTGCAAGACTTTAAGCACAATGTAGGAGCATACATGATGAATTATCTCATAGTGACAATGTTAGATAATGTCTTATATTTTGGATTATGAGCTGATGAGCTATGACTCATCAGTTTATCTCACTGATTGTGATTTCACTACTACCTTCTGCTTCCCCAGCTGTTGTGTTCACTGGTAGCTACTTACCTTGGACTGTAAACTCCTTAGGGCATGAAGTGCCTTCTATGGACTGTTGTATCTTGTCAAGGCAATCTGGGTCACAAGTTATCCTCTCTGCTAATGTAGCAGAAAATAAGTGGTAGTGTAAGTACTTAACAATGTATGCTAGCTGTCCTCAAAATCAAAATTTGCTTTTATTATTTATTGAGGGACCTTTCACCTGAAAGCATGTTTTAGTATCACCTTGGATCTTGCGAAGAGTATGACACCAGTCCTAAAAAGTCCCTCTGAAGTTCCAAACTGCACTTGTAACAGGTTGAACTGGAAGGATCCAAAAGACCATCGTACCTCAAAACAATGTTAAAGAAGGGAGGACCTCAAGGAACTCAGGGGGATCCCAAAGCAATTCATTACTGGAAGGGTAACACTGCATAACAGAAAAGATCTCAGGTGCATTTTTGTAAGGACCAATTTTGAAAGTCAGATCTCAAAGTCAAGATTTTGAAATAGCGCAAGAATTTCTATACTACATCCTTAAATGCACTCTTCCAAATAGATAAGTTATATTTCCATTTTCATTTCATCTTTCCTGGACTTTGAACTCCTTTCCCTCCCCACTTTCTTTTCTTTATCCATATAAACTTAAAGTTCTTTAAAATTTTCTGGGGATTTCTTTGGTCCATACTTTGGAAAGTTTACGTGTCCTTTTTTTCTAAAATGTTATTTTTCTTTGTCTGATTTACAGTACTTTTGCTACTGTCATCTCTTGTAAGTAGCCATAAGGTGCAGTAACTTTCTATACCTTGAGGCTTTTAAGATTTCTACTTAAATAACTTTCTGGTGATACACTTTGTTACTACAAGTTTGAGAATTTAAAAGATGCACTTTCTTGTCAGAACAGCAAAATTGGAAATGACCAGCTGAAGCTTTTACTGGTCTAAAACTGGTCTCATTAACTGATCATTCAATATACAATGAAACTTTACAGAGTACATTTTAATTCAAATTTCAGACACAATAAAGGTTCATTTTAGGCTTATCAAAGTGAAGCATACCCTATCAGGATCATATTCTGCATGCAAGGAAATTGCCTACTGAAGTTCTCTTCTGGCCATGTTGCACGTATCTATAAGGTCATCAGTAATATTAAAAAAAAAAAAAAAGGTTATATATAATATACTCAATGGCTGCAAAATTCATATTCCTGTAATATTTTGCTATTAACAGTGGAATTAGAGAGACTTAACCTAAAAAACTTGTATACACTAAATTTAAGTCAGTATCTCACTGGTGAGAATTAGGATTAAATTTGGTTAATAGTTGATTCCATGTTTGCAGATTATATATTGCTGATACTTTTAATGTTTAGTGTTAGCTATGAAAACATCTGGTAGTAGCTAATGATGCAGAAAAAAATTGCCTTAAACAGATTAATATCTGATCCATTGTATTTAATCTCATATCTCCATGTCCTCTGATATAAATTGTGGCACTCTTCTGAGTCTTGTTAAAAGGAGACAGTAATGGTTAGTCTTACAATGGCAGAGTAACAGTGATATGTTTTTAATGGGCAAAATCTTGTTGCTATCTAGCATTTTACAGAACATTGTGAAAGAGTAGAAGTATTGCAGAGATAACTGGGGGTGTTTTTTTTGTTAAAATTGTAACACCGTCTTAGAATGACAATCTGCGTTCCCAACCTCCATCTGGAGTTTCCCTTGAATAAATATTCCTTTCTTCTCAAATTTGTGAACTAAATTATTCAATGATATTGCTTTGTGATGTTAAACAGCTGTTGTGTTTCACCCCTAAAAGCACATTTCATTGACGGCAGAAGCAATTCTTTCATTTAAGCTTTATTTTAAAAATGTCCTCTGTACCTTGAGCTAAATGCAATATATGCATACTAGAAAATTCTATATATTTTATCAGCTGTGATGAAAGCAAGATCTTTGCAAATGACAGATTTTATTAATCCCACAGATGCTACTTAGAAGGTTTTTAATATAACAATATTCAGGAAAAGCATAAACCAATTCAACAGACATTTTGTGGACATTTCATGGACACTTTCCAGGGGTAGTCCATAGAATAAGAGAACAATATCTGTGCATTAAAGCAAAAAGCAGGAATAGGAGTGATGGTTAATGAAGTTATATTGAATAGTGTGGGATTTAGTATGGAATAAAAAAGGAGGGATGGTTTTGGCTGGTTTTGGCTAGGGTTAATTTTTTTCATAGAGACTGGCATGGGGCTGTACTTTGGATTTGTGCTGAACATAGAGCTGATAATACAGAGATGTTTTTGTTGTTGCTGAGCAGAGCTTACACAGAGCCAAGGCCTTTTTGTTCTGCCACACTGGCAAGAGGACTGGAGGTGCATGGGAGGTTGGGAGGACACACAGGTAGGATGGATGACCCAAACTGACCAAAGGGATATTCCACTCCAAAAGAAATCATTCTCATTATATAAAGTGGGGGGAAGGAGGAGGAAAGAGGGATGTTTGGATTGATGGTGTTTCTCTTCCCAAGTCACTGTTACATGTGATGGGGCCCTGCTCTCCTGGGAATGGCTGAGCACCTGCCTGCCCATGGGAAGCAGTGAATTAATTCCTTGTTTTGCTTTGCTTTTGCACAGCTTTTGCTTTCACTGTTAAACTGTGTTTTTGAACTCGAGAGCTCTCCAGCTTTTACCTTTCTAATTTTCTCCCCAGTCCCACTGGTGAGGGAGTCAACGAGAAGGTGAGTTAGACTTGTAGACTGGCTGGGGTTAAACCACAACACCCACACTGAAGATGAGGGAAAGCCTGTGGATGTTGTCTATTTGGACTTTAGTAAACCCCTGACACCATTCCGACAACATTCTCACAGAAAATCTTTTTGCTCAGGACTTGTATGGGTGCACTCTTGGCTGGGTAACAAAATGTCTGGATGGCCAGCCCCTGAGAGTAGTGGTGGATGGAGATGAATCCAGATAACAGCTGGTCCCTAGTGGGGCTCCCCAGGGCTCAGTATTTGGCCCAGTGCTGTTTAATATATTTTTAAGTAATATGAATGAGAGAAATGAAGACACCTTCAGTCAGTTTGTAGGTGACACCCAGTTGGGTGGGAGTATGGATCTGCTGGAGGGCAGGAAGGCTCTGCAGAGGGATCTGGACAGGCTGGATCAATGGGCCAAGGCCAACAGTATGAGGTTCAACATAACAAAGTGCTGAGTCCTGCCCTTGGGTCACAACAACCTCAGGTAGTGTTACAGGGTTTGTTGTGACCCAAGTGCAGGAGGGCCCAGTGGCTGGAGAGCTGCCTGGAAAAAAAGGATTTGGGAGTGCTCTTTGAAAACTGCTGAAAATGAGCCATCAGTGTGCCCAGGTGGCCTAGAAGGTCAATGACTCACATCAGAAACATTAGAAGAGGCTGCCCAGGGAAGTAGTGGAGTCACCATCCCTGGTGGTATTCAAAAGATGTGTAGATTGTCATGGTTTACAGATGGGCTTGGCAGTTCACAGTTAGACTTGATGATCTTAGAGGTCTTTTCCACACTTAGTGATTCTATGATTTTATGATCCCAGAGAAATAAAGAAGTTATTTTTCTGGGACAGCACCTACTTTTATATAGTGATGAGAAATTTCACAGGGGCATATTTTGCCTTCAGAGGGTCATACATAAATTGAATAGATTTCAATAGAAATGAGTTGCTTTTACTGGAGCAGTAGTATTGCAGACACTTCTATAGAGAATCTAGCTAGATTGCCTTTAATTTCAAAAATCACCATTTTACACTTGAATTAGCAATTTTAGCTTCCAGATCTGACAAAATTATCCAGAGGGAAATAAAATCTCCCATGAAGAGCTGAAGCCTGGCAGAATGTCCTAGAAGGAGTATCAGCTTGCTTTCCTTTACCTTTCCCCAGGCATCTGTTTCAGGCCACTCTCAGAGCCAGGCTGCTGAGAAGCAGGGACCTTTGTTCCTAACCTGATAGAAACAGTACTAATTTGGTATGCAAAGAAGATTTTTTTAAAATTAGTATTAGTGTAGGTCAGAGAACAGCGAAAGGAACCATCACAGTTTTTTAATTTTTCTTATATTTTTTATTCCTTATAAGGAATACTAATACTAAAATTCTAGTATTTGATCTGGCTCCTTCTAAATACAATAACTTCATTTACTAGAAGAACAAAGTCAGCATTAAGATCTGTCCATATAAAACTTTCAGTCAGTTATAATATCAGATGATCTAGCCTCCAAGTGATCCACTAAATCAGATAATTGATGACTTCTGGGTAGGAAAACCAGCTAAAGTAAAGCATGACTAATATGTCCTCCTGCTCACTGTGACCTGTTTTTTTTGATTGAATTACTTGAACTTTAGGATCCACAATATCTTTTCCTACTTCTTCCTAACTTTTACAGCAGCAGCATTTTTCACCTACCAGTAGCTGCCATTTTTGAAGCTGAGAATCACCACTGTGAGCAGGACCCTAAAATTGCTCCAGACAGGAAATGAAAGTCCCTGTTATATCAAAATGGAAAGGGAAGGGAATGCAATGGTCTACAGTTTTGCATCTAGACGTCGTTACATTCCATTCAGGAAGTTTCACACTGTGGAGATAATGTATGATCTAGTAGGTGAGTAAAAGGAATGGAAATCAGATTTACTGTATTCTCTGATGTTTCCAAGAGCACTGATGTAGAAGATACCAATGGGAACTTTGTTAAGACTCTCTATGCCATTGTCTATCCATTTGTATAGTAATACTGGTGTTTGCAAATATCTCTGAAAAGTTCATATCTAAGCCCCAGGTATTATTAACTCTGACTGTTACTTAAACACATCACTGAGGTCCCCAAGCAGCTCCAAGCTGAATTCTGCTTCACATCCAAGCAAGCCTTTCTTTTCAACTTCTAATGACTCTAGAAGAGCCATGCATAATAAATACATGGTTCACAGACAGCTACTTAGCCTGCTGTCTAACAAATCTCTAATTTGTTATCTAGTAAATATAGTAACACTTAAAATACAGAGACTCAATCAATGAATCTCTCTGTCTGTCTCATGTATCTGGAATACACAAAATGCAGTTCACTGCTGCTATTCATGGGCCAGTCACTCAATATGTATATATATATTACAGTATATATACTTGAACCATCTTTTAAAAAATGTGCAAAGAGCACTAAAATGCTGAAGGGAAGCAGATTATTTGCTCTTCTCTCCTTGTCTCTTCTCCTGTGATGTCCTTTGGCTGCCCTCAAATGGGACAAGGGAGTCAATTATCTGCAAAGGAAGTCAATCGACTGCAGCAAATGCCTTGGTCTACACCTAATTTCAATGTTCTATCCTTTATTTTATTAAAATAGGACCAGGCAAACCTACTTCAGATTGGCAGGACAAGATTCCATGCTGCATATTGAAAATATCATAGTTCTTTGTGACAGACGCTGTGAGTTACAAGATAAAGGGAGGAAACTACAAAAGCTAGTAATCAAATGTTTATTTAAAAATTATCCAGTTATTACATGGAATGCAACAAAAATATTTCTTTATATTCTTGAAAGAGTATTACAACACCCCAAGTATGTTTCATTTCAAGGACTGGACAAGACAACCTCCGTTTGCTCCTATTGACTTCAACCATTCTGTTATCTGTGTGGCAGCATTTTGAGTTTCCAGTGACAGAATGAGACTCTGTGAGTCTAGAGTAAATTTTTTATGTAATTGGAAGATTGAAATTCAGAAATCTGTATCCTGTAGGTGCTGACTACTCCTACTAATGAATTTATTTAGTAGGAATTGTGTAATTCTTTTCTGTGGTAATGTAGGCATTGTACACTACCTGACAAAACACATTAAAGTTTGAAAATGCTGCCTTAAGTGCATAGTAGAGATTTTTTTGGAGCTGATAATTTTATCTTATTATTTGGTTTCATTACATGGAATCAATCATCTCCAGGAAGTTGGTTTTAGACAGCTCAGAAATTTTTGGTTTGAGGAGTACACTGAATATTTTTGAGGGTTTTAAGCTGCATGGGTGGATGATCTTTCCCTTCTGTTTTGTTTTAGTTTTGAAATAGAAAATAAGAAAGCTTGTCAAAGCCTTTGTTTTGTCTGGCTTCATGTCAAATCCATGTAGAATTCTGCATTCTGGCTGTATTTTCATAGGCTGACCTGGATTTCATGAAATTAAAAAGATTTGTCAGCTTTCAGAAGAAGTGCAGCTGAGATATCAGTTTGTAATTATATTTGAAATGTGGTCATCAGTTGAGCTTACATTTCATTGACACCATTATTCTCAGCATTGTGTCTTTAAAATGGCATGTTTTGCCAAAAAATGCTGTAAATGATCTGTTTGAGACTAAAAAGCAAACCAAAACATATCAAATGAAAAACCCAACATAACTACCCAGGCTAATCAAACTCTTCCTTCTATTTTGCTGTGACTCTCAAAATACTCAATAGTTTTCTGCAATGACACCAATCACTTCTTCAGCAGTCAGTTCTTCACCAATTCACTCAAAAAGGCTGAATATTGGGAGGAAAAATGTAAATGAGAATAATATTTAAAAGCACCCAAAAAACCAGGCATGCTTTTCCAGTGTTGGAGTTCTGGGTTTTGGAATAAAGAATAGCTATAGAATTGATAAGGAACTAAGAAACAATAGATTTGATATGAATTCTCAGAGTGATTTCTTTTCTCAAAAGGACATAATACCACTGATAATGAATAAAGTTCAGTTCCAAAATCCTGTAACTGTTTTGTTTTACTTCTATATATGTTTGGGGTTTTGTAATTTCTTTAGAGAAGATAAAGAAAAAAATCTCTTATGATTTTTTTATAAATAAATAATTGAATCATAAAAGCCTGATTTAATAGAAATAGTTATGAAAACAATGAGGTACGGAGAGCTGATGGTGACTAATATATTTCAAAATTCTAAAGACAGACCATAAAATTTCGAGGCGGTAAGTAGAGGGGTTTTGTGTTTATTTAATGCTAGTAAAGAACAAAGGACTTCGCTTGCAACAGTTTTTCCAGGGTTTGTATATATATTTGGGCCAAATTCAGGTCCTCCTCTAATTGATACAACCCAGAATTTCCATATTTGGAGAAGTTTATTGGTTACCTTTAAGGGGAAGTGAAGCTAAATAGGATTGTTGATTACATGGACACAGCTATAAACAATGGAGTGTTTTAATCCTGACATGGTGAGATTAGAGAGCTATTAGTGAAATCCACATTTAAAAGTATTTTGTCCATAAATTGTCTCTATACCCTAGAGAAAACTAGTCCACATTGAGTTAAACACATGCATATAAGTTTAAAACAGAAATGTGCACACACACGCACACATGCACACATATATATGTAAGTTTTCTGATAGACAAGAGGAAGCCAAACTAGAATGCAAATATAACTTTTGGCACAGAGATCATGTCAACCTAAACAGACTAAAATTAGTTGATGATTTTCCAAGTTTAGATTTACATATTAAAAGAACAAAAGTAGTTTAATACATTTGCTGACTAGAGACCAATTCTTCCCAGAGGAAAGAGAAATTCTTGAGTATGGCTGTTGTCCAAAGTATTATAATTAGGAGAAACTAAATGAGATTTTACTTTAGTCATGCAAAAAGATCTATTTTTCCTTTTGGCTTTCATAGGATAAGTTTATCTAGTCAAAATATTGAGGATCCATTAACAAGATTTAGAGTGGGAAAACAATGGTGTTTCTTGTTAGGAAACTTGTTTGGGGTTGATTTAATTTCTGGTTTGGGCATTAAGTTTCTGCTGGCTAGTAATTTTGATAGGAACTTGTTCTTGACATCTTATCCTGTACTTGGATGCTGCCACAAAAATACCTTTCTTCATCACAGGATATGTGATGCAAACTGAATGGTTTCTATTATGCTTTGGTCAGGTATGCAGTAGGGCATGGTGTTTTCAGTGTTCAGCCTCTTTTCCTTCTTGTGAAAAATAGTATAAAGGTAAAAAACCAAACCCACAACTCAAATCCCCCCAAAAATGTATTTCTCTTTCTTTAGACAGAAGTAAAATTAAGAGTACAACAAAGAGTCATATTCGTTTTTCTTTGAAACAGCTTCATATGGTTTCAGGCAAATCCCTCCCACAGTAGAAATGGATTATGAAATTCTAAGTCAGGATTGATTTTTGAGGATCAGCCTGCATTCTTCAGCACCCTTGAATCAAAAGGTTAAAACAGCAAATGACTTGCAACAAGAAGGAGTAATTATAGATGTCCTACTTTATCCACACTAGACATTAATTGTAAATCCTCTCATTGATAGCAAGTGCCTGATCTGACTGAAGTCTAGGAAAGAGCTGCCAAGGACTTCAGAAGTTATTAAATGAGAATATACTTGTAGCATACAGCAAGGGAAGAGTATACTTCAGATACTAGGATTTTATTAATTTTGGAAGATAATTAGCCTTCTTCCTCCCAAGCCTGCAATGATAAAAATCAAAATATTTAAATCGATCTTCCCCTGTCAGAAATGATATTTTTTCCATTCCTATTTACAGTTAGGAGAGGAAACGTTCTGTTATCCTCATCTTCCATCTCTGACATATTACATTTTCTTGTGGAAGTGTATTTTAGTCTGTTTTACCTTGGTATATTTGTAATTTAAGAAATGAGGCACCATCCTCTTACACGCCTTACATGTAAGTGCTGTGAAATCTTTGGCTGAAAATCCTACTTAAATGTGAAACAAGAAAACAAGCCTCCTTGGAATTGTCCCAGCAATATGTCAAAAGCAGAGGACAGCTGAGGAGAAGGGTGTTGTGTATGTGAAGGAGAAACTGCAGTTTTGGCTTTTTTCCTGCGTGTTACTTACGCACACAAAAACACAGGCAAAAACACTGAGGAGGGCTTCTCAGAGGAAGTGAGAGAATTTACGTTTGCTATACCTCAGCAAAATCTAATGTTTGTTGGCCAAGATGAATTTATTTAAAAAGGAAACAAATCCATTACATACTCAATAAGCCCTTTTGTAGGTTGTAGAGGTGTCATAGTTTGTCTCAGATACCTCAGGCCTCTCCCAGATGATTCCCTGCCAGGTTTGTCAATCATTCCTCCTTTCCACATCCTGACCCCTGATGAATGCTTCTGGCATTCCAGAAGGGCATCGAGTGGTTGGCAGAATTCAAAAGATGCTTCCCATCCCTGGAAAGACATTGGGCCATCCAAGTGTCCTCTGTCCCTTAGGACCTTCCCCCCGTACCTGGTTGGTGTCACCTGTGTTCCTTCCCTCCCCCTCTCCCCTGGTTAAAAGAGCAAACAGACAATGCAGTCGGGAGTTCTGGTGGAGCTGTTGCTGGATTCACGGGCCTTTGGGCCAGGAATAAAATACTGGATTGAAACTCTCCATCAGAATCTACTCCTTTCCTTCACCCTCGCCTTGGAACCTCTCTGTCAAAGGTAACCCTGAGCCTTTGCATGCCTGGGTTTGTCTCCAACATCCAGTGAGCCTGAGGTACCACTGGGGTGAAAACATCAGAGTGCCGCCATCTAGGCAAACAGCAAGGGCAGCAAGCTCAGGCACAACCTCCTGGTAATATTGGACTTAACTCCAATAGTAGGTCCATTCTAGAGCGTAGGTAGTCAAGTCAAGGGAAAAATTGTTAGGCAGTAAACACTTGAATGCAAAGTGGCTGACACTGAGTTACTTAAATAGGTATTTTAAAGTATTTCCTTTTCTTTAGCACAAAGTTCATTCAGAAGGATTAGACATATAGAGAATTTTTCCTGAACTCTGTGTTACAAATAAACCAAATTATTTTACTACAGACAATACTTTGACATAGAATCACTAGTAAAATCCAGCTGTAAGCTCTATGCTTGCTGAAGGAATAATCAAGGAGTCTCAAAAATGCTTCGCAGAATTGTTATTTCCTGTCCCTTTTGAATAAGCATTACCCATTTTCTTCATCCATCTATCAGAAAGGTTCCCATGCACATACTGAATGGATGTTTACTGAAATTTGTCAAACCTCCGTGCTCAGCTTGTGGGAAGTGCATATCTGCTTGCTGGATCTAAGGATGTTCAAGTGATGATGGGGTCCTTGACAAAGGGAAATAAAATAGTGATCTGCATATATATAATGCTACAAGCAAGCAAGCACTGTCTTAATAAAAGAATTAGGAAATTACCCTAAAAAATATTTCCCTTATTGCAGACTTTGAGTGCAAGTATGTAATTTTGGCTGTATCACACAATAAAAATGCATTGATTTATGCAAACTTTTACTTTCCAAGCCCCAAAACACTTTATGAGCTGTGCAACATATACAAGAACATTTTCACTTAAGACTAAATGCAGCAATTTCTGCAGTGGAGTTCTGCATCTGTTAATTAAGGTACATGTGTAGCCCAAATTTCACTTTACAATACCCTTGTGTGCCATCTCCATACCTCAGCCTGGGAACTAAAGCAGTGAGGTTGCCATTAATCTCTCCAGGCTCAGGAACTCTCCCTGAGAGATTATGAAATTAGATTAAATCTATATAGAGACCTCATGGGAGTGCAACGAGTAGACATAGGTCAAAGTCCTGTACTGAGGGAGCACCCTTTCCCTATAACAGAACCATAGAATGGCTTGAGTTTGGTTGGCATTGGATGATCTTTAAAGATCATCTAGTGCCAACCCCCTTTCAGGGTCACATTCCACCACACCAGGCTGCTCAAGGCCCCATCCAACCTGCCCTTGAACACTTCCAGGGGTGGGGCATCCACAGCTTCTCTGGATAACCTGTGCCAGTGCCTCACCACCCTCACAGGAAAGATTTCCTTCCGAATATCTAATCTAAACCTACCTTCTTTCAGTTTGAAGCCATTACCCTTTGTCCTTTCATTTCCCCCTTATCCTATCAGGATTCCAAAAGAGGTGAGTGGTATTAAGGTTGCAAACTACAACAAAGATTTTCTTTATTCTTCCAGGAGATAAGAGTGGCATTTGGCCTCTGAAAATGTTCATTGAGTAGGAGGTAAGGCTTTTCAAGCATCATAATTGATAGATTTGTAATTAGCAAGCTTTGCAGCGGGAAGAAAATCACTGCATGATGACTAGATTACAAACCCTGTTCTTTCATCCTGCTGCTTGTGATTTTGCAATGGCTCTGATTGTAGCTTCTCTGACATTTGCATATCTTCCTAAGCATTTGAGGTGCATGCTGATTTCATGTTTTATCTCCTTTTGATGTGTTGCAGGTGCTTGTCAGTGACTACCAGAATTTCTATTAGTGTCAGCTTTTATTTTATTAAAATATTTGTGCAGAATAATATATCACCGAAGCATAACATCAGTCCATCTAAATCCAACTGTGTGAATGACTTAAAGAAGGCACTGAACACACCATAGAAGAGTGATGCTCTGGTCTGATCATTACAGGTAGATGGGTAGGGAACTTTTTTTACTGCATAGGGGAGAATTTAAGAGTAGCTTTGCATCATTTGTATTCAGCAGATTATCTATGCATATGATTGATGTGGCCTCCCCTTTTCCCTCAGTTGCTGCCTTTGCTCCATGATTAACACCAATCTAGTATCTTGTCATGACTGAGGCATCAGTGAGACCTCAGAGTGACAGATGCCCTCATGGCAAATGCACTCAACAGCGACTGGGGCTGAAAGCCCAGTCTGCAGAAATGGGACATGCTGGCAGCTGTGGAAATATCATAGGGTACCGCACGCAAATAGATTATTTGATCTTGTTCTTTGAAGAAAGGCTTTGGGCTGGTGACTTATTATTTGTCAGCTTCCTTCACTTCTGAAACCTGCATTTCTTCACCAGCACTGATGATAAGTTCAAAATATCCAACCATTTGATGAATGAAGCTTTATTAATTCAGGTGTTTGTAGAAATTTAGGATCTTTCCATGATGATACTTGTAGAAAATGACTAGCAGGTGCGTAAGATTATTTTCACATAGCTGTAAGTACAACAGACATCACAACTTATTTTTTAATACCTCTTTCAGCCTGTATTCCATTTGCTCATTTTTATTTGTTATTTTAGGGCTCAGCTCTGCAGTGATAAATAGGCAAGTCACTTAGACAAAATTCCTGCAGAATGACCTTTTTTGGGACAGGGAAACTTGGTCCACAGTGATGGTAAGTGGGCATTTATATAATATAAAAGAATATCTATAAAAGAAATTCTTCACTATGATTGGAATAAAAAGATTTAAAAAAGTGTGCTCAAAAATTTGACTGCACAATTATATCATTACAATAAGAAATGTTGCTAGCATAGTGTTCAGTTTAGAGGAATCATGAAAGCATTCAAATTCCCTTTTTTCTAGCCTTTGACTAATAACATGGAACAAAATATGAATTACCAGCTCTCAGCACTGTATTTTGTTGTTTTCCTCGGTCGCAAAAGGGCTTTAAGATATCAACAGGACTGTGTCTTCAAACAGGAATGAGATTAAAGTAACCTTCAGCCATCTCAAGCTCTAGCATGTGCATATAGGGGGGGCAAACAGTAATAAATTACAGATGGTGTTTTTTACTGTAGTCAGTAGCCAATGATACATGATACTATTGTATTTTTTTACTGTTTCAGTATTTTTTGAGTTTGGGAGGTTGCATTTATTTTTCTATGTGTGGTGGCTAACTACAAAGACACCGGTTTTACACAGAGGTATAGCTAGAAAGTTGATGTGCCTTTTTTATTTATTTTTAATAGTAATTAATTTCAGTGCCCACATGCTTTATAAAACCTGGTATTATCTGATTGTTATTTCTTCCATTAAAAAAAGGTCATCCAGGATTTTGAAAGATTTTTCTTGAACTTTAATACCGTGTCACATTTAGATCAGCAGTTCAAATCAGCAATCACTTTTAAGAATATTACTTGTTTGGTTGGGTTTTTTTAATGTGCTTCTTGGCCACAATGAAGAATGAAGAACGTATTTACTTATAATTATGCCATTTTTATTACTAACCAAGTAGATGGCACTGAATATTCATATTTCCAATGTAAAACCAACCTCCGGAAATTATAAGTAATACTTAAATCTTTTTTATTTCGGTAGTGATAACAGATATATTAGAAATATGACTTCTTTATAAGAAATGGCTAAATTTGCAAGAACAGGTTTATGTGTTTTTCCTGAAGAAACTCTCTGTGATATAAAAATAAACCCTTGCTTTTTTTATGCTCTGAATTAATAACTGCACCTAGAAATAATACAGACAGTTGTGGTAGAATATTCATCATGCAAACTCATTTATAAACAAATCTAACTTTATATATGAGAATAATGACAAAAGGGAGGTCTTTTGCAAGATAACTCATTTTTATAGAGGAAATGGCTCAGCTGCACTTGACAGTTTTTTTGAAAACAAAAGAATTAGACTTTGACCAGCAGCTCAACAGGGATTTTTGGCAAGGCTGGTTTTATCATTTGCAAGGGCCAACAACTCCCTCTGCCTCACACGCTGCACAAGGAGCAGTAAATGAGTTGGGGAGGACATTTATTTGCATGAAGAAATGACAGTGCCAGGACCACTGAATTTTTAAAATGATGAAGATAAAAAGTGTTCTTCTTTGCCCCTGCTTTAACGTGCTGACGTGCCAACGTCACTTTAACAGATTAACAAAGCAGTGTTCACAGAGATTGAACCTGCCTTTTACATGCTCAGTGGTACATTTGCAACCACCCGCTCCTAGCATTCCCCCTTATTTCCTTGTAGAATTTCATCTCACTAAGATACAGTGAATTAGATGGACGACTTATGCTGGATTCTCTCTCCAATGGGTGCTGCCAGCAAGATTCAGGGTATAACAATCTGTTGTGCTGCATCTCACAGGGAATCTTTATGCCACAGAGATACTTTCTCAGGCTGTGCTAATCAAAATGACTGGAAGTGACATTTCATCCTTCCTCCTGATTTGATTGACCCATGCTCATCACTTCCTTGCCATTTTCCTTCTGATATTTCCCCTTCCATTTTGTTTCCCTGTAAGTTCTTTCCTCTGGAGCTAATGACCTTTTATAAATACTGCTGTCTTTATGTTTTGATTCTAAAATAACATGTATGAGAGTGTTCACAGCAATATTAGAGAGTAAATTTGTAGCCTGTCTTCTTATTGAGAAGCACAATTTAGTATTTCTCCAGTAAGTTTTAACTTAGAAATGTTGCCACTCATCTCAGTGGTTTGGACTCAGTCCTCTGAGGCAAAAAATCATCATAGCACCATTTAATGAGGAACTTCAGGTACCGAGTTTTGAGTATCTTGTTGAATAAAACAAAAATGTTCCTTGCAAAAACATGTTTAATATTCAGAGGTGTATGACCTTTGGTCTTGAAGTCAGATAAAACTTGGCTTCTTTTTTTCCTGTCTAAGATTGCAAAGGTAAGGAAATAAGAAGATAAGATAAATTGCATATTTATGCTTATTTCCATCTCCCATAAGGAATCTGAGAAGTACTTAGAATGCAATTATTTAGTTCAGATATTCTGTCCAGGAAAATGTTTCCACAAGCGTTTTACAGACTTACTGTAAATAATGCAATCACATACTTCAATCATAAATAAGCAAGGAGGAGCAGGAAAGAGAGAACTGAGGCATAAAGAGAGATTTGAATCCTGTTGCTGAATCTATGAGACAGTAAAATGCAGAGTGGTTGCTCCAGGTGACAGAGGAGAAACCAGGTCTACCAAGGGTGACAAGGCTGGGTAAGAGAGGGAATGGAGGAGCTGGAAGTGTGAGACAGAAAAAAGTGTGAACTCCTGTGCAGGAGCTTCTGGCAGCTCCATTTGGAGGGGATTTTTGTCGTGAGGGAATTTTTGCAGGTTGTGTTCTACTTTTTAATCATGTCTTAAAGGAATATGCAAGACCACGATGGTTTTTTTTTAAAAAAAGTTGGTTTTGAAGGTGTGTCATTTCATAGCAAAAAAAGAAAAAGGTATTTTGAGTACACTCCAGTACTGTGAACATGTTTCCTGTTACAGAGGAAGAAAATAAGGATCAGAGCTCCACATCTGGACAAATAGAAAGAAATGTGCTCAGTACTTTGTTGATCCTAAGGATAATGAATGGTGGTGTTTAAGGGAGTCTTATTGTGGTTCTAGTGATGGAGAAGGGTGAAGAATCCTTGGACAACAAGATGGGAAAAATGGGTGGCTGTTCTCAGGTGTTCCCTTTAAGGAAAGCAGGAAGACTTGTATAGGAAAGGGATAGATGTTCATAAATATACAAAGGTAGCTCCTGATGAAGCTAGGTATATTCAAGAGGAGAGGAAAACTGTGCTATCAATATAGTGTGTGTATATATATATATATATATATATATATATATGTATAGGTATAAAATTTATATCAATGTCTGTCCAAGAGTGATCCTTGGTTCAGATCCCTGAACTGGAACATAACAGCCCACATTTGAGAAGACAATAGCTGAATAGCTGTATGCAACCTGCCTGTGATCCCAGATTCAGAATAAATCCTAAACCATGCCCAGAAAGAGCTCAAGGAACAAGATTTTACTTAGACCCCAGTCTTACTGCTGTGTCATAGGACAGATGAAATTCAGCTCCTGGGAATGTTTCTCTGTTACAGGTTTGTTTGTATACGTGTGGCTATCATGATCAGCCCCCATGTAAGACACTTTGATGACTTTAAAGTATGTTGTCTATTAAATCAGAACCAGGAACCTATATGGATTTTCACATCCTTATAGGATTTCCTATGGCATGAGCCAGATGTTATCTACTGATCTCAGATCAAGAGACAGAATTACAGACTTCAATCTTATACACATCACCAATACTTTTCTAACCTCTGAGCAGTCTCTGACTCAGTTTCTTTCTTTAAGGGCATTTGTAAAGATTAAATCATTGCAACAAAGCTTTTTGAAGATAAAACTCCTTTGTAATAGTTATGTACAATTTTCTTTTCTTATTTTGAACAGAATCATTCTCTGTCTATAAGCCTGCTAAATGGATCTGGTTAGAGCAAGGAATATCTTGCTCCATTGTCAACATTTTGCCTAACTTAGTAAAAATATACAAAAAAAAAAAGTGTCAAATAAAATTTTGGTGACTATTGCATGTAATGATTTTGAGATTTTTGTCATGATTAAGCCTTAATAAAAATGTGAACTATGTAAGTTTGGCATTTAAATGAACTCTTGAAAAGGCTCCAGATAATATGTCCTGAAAACTTCATGAAAATACTTTAGAGGCTTCTGGCCAGAGTTGGCTTATATAGGCCATCATTTCTCCTTAAATGACAGCCTTTTCTATGTCCTCATTGACTTTTTTATCCTTTAGTTTCCCATTTATCTGCCTGTCTCAGCTCTGTCATCTTTTGGCTACACCATAACTTTTTCCTACTGAATCCTTCAAAGCCGGAAGGCACAATATGGAATAAGAGTTACTGCTTACCCGTGTCTTTAGCTCTCTGATTGTCATTCTTCACTTTGCTTTCAGGGATGGAAAATCCAAGATTTGCCCTTGACTCTGAGGTTATTTTTTTTTCCCTCTCACAGCTTTTCAGCCTTTTTCTATGCATAGAGCTTTCTCTGGAGTGCTGCCAGAAGTTATCTTTATCCCATCACCCCCCTGCTGTTGCCAAAACCCTTACTCATATGCCAATTGCAATTCAGTCATTTATAATCTCTCTTAATTTCTCGTATGAGCGTTTTACAGAGTGATGCCAAGCTACTGTCAGAGAACATCCATTTCCAATCCATAAGCACCATCACTGCTGTCCCCACGATCTTAGAGCCACTCTCTTGCTGTCGTTTAATAACTAGATTCTACACTGGCTAGAATGCAAGAATCATACAAGGGTTAAACGGGGGTGATGAAAGGAACATTTTGATCAGATACCAAATTAGTAGACTTTATGCCTTCATAATTAAAAATTTCTTACCATATCCATAAGTCAGCTGTCAAAGTCACCAAGTCATAACCAGCTTGGGTCAATACCTCCTTCTGAAGCCATTTTCAATTTTAATGTATATCTTGCAGTTTAAAACCACAACAAAAATCTTCTTGAAGTTGAAAATGTGTGTTAAAAATATCAATGCCTGATGCTGAGACCATCCCAGTGTCTGACACTACCTGCCACCTGGTGGAAAAGCTTCTTAGTTGCATTTTCCTCTTGATTGAGTTGGTTAAAGGTTTCTGTGAGAATCTCTAGTTTTTTAATGTGCAGTGCAACCCAGAAAGGCTAGATTTTAACCAGCTGAAAAAGGCTAGAAATAATTTTCTGAATTACCTTCCAGACAAAGCAGTTGGGACCCCATGACAACACAGACTGGGGAATCTGCTGAAGATAACTCTGATGGTTACTCACAGTAGGCTTCACAGTGCCACTGCTACCCTGAAGCCTGGATTGTCATAAAGCTGGTTTGAGCTTGTTTCCATAAGTCAGTCACTACATTTTAGACTTACTATAAATCTGTCTTGTGCTAATTTAAAACAGATTGTCCTGTGGCTGTTTGAATTGCGACAACAGTGGGTGTTATGTCCTTATTGATTTAAACACTGTTGTTTGCTCTGTTTGTGCTCTATTCCATAAAATGGGAAGGATGGCAATGTGAATGAAGGCCCTTTTCTGTGTATGGGCTATATTCTCTCCTGTACTTCCTTTGCAGTAAATACCATGGTGAACAATTGGCACTGCTATGAAAGATGCTGCGTAAAGATGAAGGTCTATTGAGAGTGAAGGTCATGCTCCATCTTGAAAAGTTGACTTCAGGCCTTCAGGCAGATGAGGGGCTTAAAGATTTCAGGCTCCAGTTACTATGTTCCATTATGTCTAAAAAAAGAGTTTGTAGCTGATTGTGAGCCATACAGATATGAGAGAGATACAGCTTGAGGCAAGGGCATTTTTAGTTTCTGGATTGTGGTAAGGACTTTTTTAGCAACATGCTAAATATACAAATTCTGCATTTCATCCAGTAACTCTTGGAGGTAAAACATACACACTATTCTGAGAGTAGATTCAGAGCGTCAGGACAGATATTTCTCAAGTAAGTACCACCTATCTTTGGGATGCAAAGTTGTGCTTCATCTATACAAATTTTATTTGACCAGTGGCATTCCTGATTGCACTGTGGTACAGATTAGACAGCACAGATGAAAGGTGTCCCTCTTTCCACATCAGTCCAAACCCAGTTTTATCTCTAACCTACCAAAAATTAATGCTCACTTTTGGACTGGAAGGTTCTGAGATTTATTTTGCAAAGGAACTGCCTAAGCCATAATGAAAAGTATTCAAAACACCTCTTTGTCATCTCACCCTACTACTGCTACTACTACTGGCACTAATAACAGTGACTGTAATGACTGCTACTACTAAAAGTCTCTTGGTCTTGTGTCTGAATCACTGGAATACTTGGTACTTTCAGTATGCAGTGGCTGAAGAACACTGTTGTGCTGCCTGAACTTCAGGTATTTAGACAAAGAGGTGAATGAAGAACTGCTCACAAAGTAACTCAAGATAGCTCCTAAATTTCACTGAATTCCAGAATTTTGCTTCAGATGACAACATTGGCACTTCAAAGCATCTTGCCAGAGGCAGCAGTCAAGTCTGTAACAATTGATAGACCTAGGAATCTAAAAAAATCTTTTTCCACTGAGACTTATGAAACAAAATTATAATTATACAGCTAAATCCCATGGAAGTTCTGACCTGAAAGTGGTGGGAACGATGTGCTGAAGAGCAGAATTGGATCTTGACTTGAGCTTGAGGCCAGAGGCATAACACGCCACCTCCTTCCTCAGATAGTTTCTGAGGTGAAGACATCCAAAATCTGTCACAACACTACAATCCATAAGATAAAAGCAAGGCTTTTTTTATATTGCACCCACTCAAACATCAGTCAGGGAGCCTCTTGTGAAACAGCTCTATCATCCTACACTGCAAAGAGGTGTCAGGTAGCAGTACCTTGCTACAAAGAGTTGCTCATTTTTTTATCAAGTTTCTTTGATTGTGAACAAATAGAAAACATTCTTAACTTCCTGATTTATCACAACAATACTATGAGTAAAATAAAAATTTTCCTCTTCAGCCTGTGGATGTTGAAATATTGATAAGATTATTCATGTGACAAAGTGAAGCTCTCTACCTTGAATTTTCCTCAGCTGAGATCTATGTAATATATGCTTCCTTTGCATTTAAACTTTTTTGGGGAAAAACAAGAAGAAAAGAAGTTTATATTAAAAAAAACCCAAAACATTCCACAAGCAATTTATACTTTTACCTAGGACTACCTTATCTTGGCTATCATTATAAATATCTATCAGCTAAAGGGATTCATTTTTTATCAACACAAAGGGATAAATGTCTATATGGGTGATCTGACTCACTGTGAGAAGTAAAATTTGCTTTACAACTTCAGCTGTGTCCACTAAGTTTAATCTGCCCCTATAACTTAAATTATATTTTTATTGATGTTTAAAACCCTCATCAGAGAAAACAAGGAAGAAGGAACACACAAATAAATTTAAGCTGATGGAAATTCTGTGAAGGCTTTTTGTTTATAATTGGTAAATATTAACTTGTCTTTGCTTGTATATTTACTTAGCCTTACTTAGGAGATATCCCAAATTACTCCTCTTACTTTGTAGATGGTTTAAATTTATCATTTCCATAGCACATTTAATAGTAAGTGCCTTACTTCTTTCTGTCTTCTTGAAATCAGGTTCTTCAAAAGCTGGGATAATTTAGTGTTATTTTTTCACAGTAATTAGGTATTGAGGAATTGGGTAACATGGGCATTTTCTTCTGGATGCAAACTAAGGTCTTGGGAGTGCAAACTTACACCTTTAGTCTTTCTGGAAGGACAGTTTGTTTTCACACAGTTTAAAAGAGCTCTGTGTACCAGCACTGGCGAAATAAAAACTCCAAGTAAACACAGGTTTTTCCTTGTCTTTATCGTGCTTGTGCAGGTACAAATTTACAGCAAGATTTTCACAGCAGTGTACCTTCAGTACACAAAAGGAAAACTCTCCAGAAAATGACATGAGGGAGATGCCTAGTGAAAATGGAAGTTTTCAGAGGCATGTGTTAGCTTCCACTGACTTCTCAAAGTAGTTAACTTCTGCAGAAAGCTTGGGTGGCTGCTTCATTTGCACTGAGTTATCTAAAGTTCACCTGAACCTTTGAAACTTTACATAATAAAGGAAAAAAGGAGAGCTGCAATAAGCAGAAATGCAGAGAATGTGTCTTGCAATTATGATAAACAGGAAAGAGAAGTAAATAAATTTTTAAATTCCTCGTTAAGTGGCTTATCTACTTCTTCAGGAAGCCAATAGCTGTAGAATTAGGGAGATTATTAAGCTGTATTTAAGGCTGAAAAGAAGAAATCAAAACAAAGTTGAGTGTGATTTAGGTCTTTGTGTAGAGTATGACAGAAATAAAGAAGCAAAAGGTCGCAGAAGGAAGAAGTGCTTGATTTTCAGGAATGATGAACGACAACAAAACAGAAAGAAGGACTTATACACTGAAGTCGATGGAACTACCCACACCTTGAAAAACTAGAGCCAAGGAAGAGAGAAGCTCCGGGGGAAATTTGAAGATATTGACCTTCTAAAGAAGAAGAAAACAAAAGGGACAAGAACACAGAAAATTAAAACAGAGGAGAATGTAGAATTGAAGACAAGCTCAAAGTTAATTTTATTAGAAGTGCCTTGGCTTTTCATTTTATCTCAATGAATGTCGACCATGTTTGCTAGTGCTGAATTTCACCTACTGCCATGAAGCCACTTCTTTTGTGAGAGACAACTACTTGAAGAAAACACTGTGCTTGTTGCATTGTGTAAATGCTAACTCAGCAAGATAACAACAGTAGAGGATACTGCAGTATAGATGTTAACGCATTTGTATTTTTGATTCTTTCTGTGTCAAGACAGTGTAGTGCCAAATATCAATACTTTGTTCTCGTTCTTGTCCCATTCCTTTCATCACATGAGCCTGTGAAACTGGTACAGCATGACTGAGACAGAAGAATCCTTCACTTCACAACCATTCATTTTGTTTTATTTCACTTAAGTGATTTCTAATTCACTTCAAGACTATGCTACTTACCCTGTAGAGATTTATTCTCTCTGGGAGTTTCTTATGAAGAAGTATTAAAGTAAGTTATGTCCATTGAGTCACCTTTATGTACTGTTTCATTAACTTTTTCAAGGAATCTGAATAGGCCAGAGGTGCACTATTTTTTAAGAGAACTTATGATCCTATTCTCCAAATACTTTTCTACTCTTCCTCTAATTAAGACTCTACCATTTCCTTATTTCTACTTTACACCTTAGCTGAGGTAGTTTATGTTCCAATATATTCACAGGTAGGATTTCCAAGTATTTGAACCAAGCTTTGTGATTTGCTTTCATTTCCTGACCCAAAGATATGACGATTTATATGCATTAGAAATATAAAGGATCTAATTTCACAGCAGGAAAATTCCATCTTAACAGGAATTATTGGCTTGACCAAGTTTTCCACTGAGAATCACTGTATTCACTGGAGAAACATGACCTCCGATTTATAAACCAACAGATTCATAGAAAGGTCATCTGGAGGAGACTTCTGAGTTCACATTCCTGCTCAAAACAGAGACAATGTCCCTATGACTAGGCATGGCACACTCTGTGACTTTGCCTAGCAGAGTCTTAAAGCCCTCCAAGGATGGACGCTTCACAGCCTCTGTGGGTAACTTGTTTCAATTCTGTACTACATCCTGAGTGCTTTTATTTTTTTAAACTAATATCTGATCTGAACCTGTTGAGCCACAGTGTGTGACTCTTATTCCATTATACTTTGTTTTGTCATCTTTCACTTACAAGGAAGAGTCTGAATCAATCTTCTCTGAAACTCCCTCTATGCAATTCTTGGCTGGTGTTAGATTCACCTGTTTGACTCTATTTTCTAGACTAAACAAGACCAGGTATTGTAGCCTGTAGACCACCCATATGCCCTTGGCTGCTGCTGAACCTCACAACCCCTCTCCACACTACTTTTTGAGTTGGATGGAGTACCAATCTCTATGAGATTTCACCAGTGCTGGGAAGAGAATGATAGTATACTTTGTTCTGCTGGCCATATTTTTCAATGTGCAGTATTTCCATTTTCTGGTGAAAACACATTCATATTCCAGCCTGGATGCCACTGCACTCACTAAGCCTTTTCTGTGGGGCTGTTACTCTGTCAGACTCTTGTCATCCCATCCGGATGCTTAGGATTACCCTGTCATATGTGTAGAACTTTCCATTTTTTCTTGCTGAATCTAATCTTTGTTATATTATTCCTCAAGTCACTAGGCCTCTCTGGCTAGAAGTTCTGACATTTGCTTTCAGCCTCTCTCCAAGTTTATAGTCACCTGAAAATATGCCAAAGAGCACTAGATAATTTTCAAGGTCTTTGATGAAGAACAGTAAGGGACATAGTACGGAACTGTGGGATGCTCTGCTCATTGCTGTCAGCCAGCTGCACAGTGATCTCCATTCTTTGATTCTGGTGATCCAGCCAATTTTTCCTCACCTTATAGTCTATTCATCAACCTATATTTCCATAGCTTCCAAATAAAATGCAGTAGGAAACAATATCAGAGAAAGCCTCTGATTTGCATGTGTGAAATAAAAATGAGATTAGAACAAGATAGTTCCCTTGCATCATTTCCTATTAGCCTCAATAGCTTATATTTCTTTTTGTTATGCTATCTCAATAAACAGTTAACTACATTCTCCAGTTTAATACCTTAAAATATTGTCAAGATAAATCTCCTTTTTTTTTTTTCCTTTTGGGAATCAGATCCTGGCCACCACAGATTTTGGGCTCTTCTCACGTGCTATCTCCTGTGGGATGCTTTATGCAAGTGTCTCCGTGAACAACAAGACTAATGTAGCTCATAATCCTATGAATGTGTGCCCAGAAACTCTCAAGTACTGCAGGATATAGAGTTCCAGCTCCCCACAGAGTCTTTGGTGTCTTCTAACCCTGATCAAAACTCCCGTCCCCTTCCACTGCTGGGGCAGGAAGCAGATGCTGTTTGTAGATGAGTGTCCATACAGGACCTGTAACAGACATTCACTGAAGTCATCCCAGACCTTTTCTTCAATAAGGGTCTTCTTAAAATTTCCTTTCTATACCTAGCCACTGAAACTTGAGGCTTGATATCTATTTCTCTCTCTGTAGGTCCAGTCGAGATTGACCAATGGGTTTAGAATTAACCTGGTACAATTGAGGATGGTGGGCATTACTAGCATCAACGTACAATAAAATCTATTCTTCTAAGTAACCAGACTAAAACACTTTCAAGCTGCATAGAAATTAAATCAGCAATTGACTAAATTGTCTCTACTTTAGGTTTGTTTGTGGTTTTATTGTTTGGTTGTTGTTTTTTTCTCCTAATATAAACCATTTAAAATTCTACTTAAGCATAGGACCTGCATCCACTACTCTAGAAAAAAATATTTACATCATGCTTTGCTTGCTCTCTCGGTCGTGTCTCTGACCTTGAAACTGTAAGCTCAATATGTGAGGCAGGCAGACACCATTTCTGATTTTCTGCAATACTGGACAAAGTACTACTTGTGCTGAACACTGAATCCTCCCTTCAAGTGTTAGGCCACATTATTCCTAACTGGTGCTGGTATTTCTGCAAAGGATTCTGTTATTGACCACTGTGTTATCCTTGTTCAGGACATTGTGCAGTTTTCTCTGGCTAAATGCAATTTTACAAGAAAAAGATACCAAGACCAAATATCTGAGAACAAACTAGATTTTTCTGGGAACTTTTATCCATATGCCAATGTTGGTAGATCTCTCATCCATTTTAATAAGCTGTCTATGTAATAGCTGACTAACTATGGCCATCATTCACCCCCCTCCAAAATATGAGCAGGTTAATATGAAGTTAAGGAGAAGTAAAGAGATTATTATAGAGGTGAAACACCTCTCCTGTGAGTCAGAATTACTCAGCCTGAGAAGAGAAGGCCCTAGGAACATCATATATGACCTTCCACTAGATAAAGAGTCTGGAAGAGTACCAGAGAGGGACTTTTGAACAGGATGGAATGAAAGGAAAACGAGCAATAAGCTAAAACAAGAAAGGTTTATGTTTAGGTTGCATATTAGGAAGAAATTCTTCACTGTGAGGATGGTGAGGCACTGGCACAGGTTGCCCAGAAAAATTGTGGGTATACTCCAGCTCTGGCAGTGTTCAAGGCCAGGTTGAATGGGGCTTAGAGAAACCTGGTCTAGCAGAGGGTGTCCCTGCCCATGGCAGGGGGTGTTGGAACTGGATGATCTTTAAGGTCACTTCCAACACAAAACCTTTTATGATTCTGTAAAGCAGTAGAAAAGGCAGGCATGTAAAGGTCAAAAGGCTCTTGCCTCCCTATGAACTTGAATAAGAATTTGATGGGATAAGATAATCTTGCTCCTAGTATGTACATTCCTCAAAACCTAGTGCTCAAAGCTTGTTTCTGTTCGTAAAAATATATTTTGCTTACATCCCTCACTCTTACTACACAGAATATCCACAGAAACAGCGTCCAGGCTAATGGCAGCATTATCTCTGAGAGCTGGAGCACAGCTTAGTATTCCAGAATTTGCAAGTGAAAAGTAGTGAGTGTAATTAGTTGGAACAATACTTAACAAATGCCCGGGTACATTCATAATCCTATGCAAACACTGAGATGACTGCATCCCCACAGTAACTCTGACGACTTTAGTATACTTAAAATGGATTTAGCTCATCAAGAGAAATGCTAGACATGTCTCACTCTTTAAATATATTCATTTCCCTTTGAAATTGATTTAATGAGGAGGCTGATTTAGCCTATACAATCAACAGAATCAGACTTTAAAATTGCATACTATATTACATTATCTATATGTATATATATGCATGCACAAGCACATGCACATCTATATTTTTGTATAAACAGATATATAGATAGACACTGGTTCTGTTATTTTATCACCTCTGGTCATCTTTCCACAGAAGATAGTTAAGAAAAACAATTCAAGAATCCTATGCTTCCTTAAAAAAATTACTATAATATAGTCTTCCTATTAAAGGTTTATAACACCTGAGACCCTGAGTGTTAACAGGGAGTTCTGTAGAAATATAGAAGAGGGTAGTTGCAAAGAGCAGTGGCAGATATTGTATTTTATTGGATTCTTATCAGATTTATTCTATTCTATTCTATTCTATTCTATTCTATTCTATTCTATTCTATTCTATTCTATTCTATTCTATTCTATTCTATTCATCAATCATATCATATCATATCAATAATATCACATTATGAATATGATCTATTCTATCATATTCACCCTCAGCAAACAAACAAAATGAATACCCTCCCATTGACTACAATGATAGATCCCATTCTGTGTTTGAAAGAAAAGCAGATTAGGATTTATTGCACTATGTGTTTGCAGAGCATTTAAAACTTGCTTGCAGTTTAGGCAAAATTGTAGTAGCTTGTTTTTTTCTACTTACTTAATTTTGAGTTTTATGTACTAAGATGGAATGATTTTAATTTCTTTCCAAGGGAATAAGAAATTTGTGACAACAGTAGATTTTGAAGCAAAACAAATTAAATTTTATAATTACTAGGTAGTAGGAGAAAGGGTAAAAGTTCAGGAAGTCTTCATTTGAGGTCATATGTGCTGATTAAGCCAGGACGGAATTGCTGAGAAACATTATCTGGTTTCTATGGGATGCATGAAAATTTTATGCAGAAGATGTGCAAAATGTAATTTTTCGTACTGTTACTGTATAAATCACCTTTGTAAGCAATTCATTATCTCTATTCTCACTTTTGCATAAGCCGTATCTTATTTTCAGCACTAGTTTACACATATTAACCTGAAAATATAATCTAATACAAGAGATCTATAGTCACTAAATGTCTCTTTTCCATTCGTGTTCTATTCACAGGTTTTTAAGAATAGCAACATGGCTAGAGACGTGGAGCAGAAAATGATAGCTGCCTGAAGCTATTTGAAAGGTTTTAGT
>VZTB01015536.1:253598-290314 GCA_013397245.1 Thryothorus ludovicianus | reverse complement strand
TTTAAAGTAAAAAAAAAAAAAAAAAAAGGTAAGGGTTAATTTAGTGTAATATTGGATATGGCTATGAGTTATTGGATGAAACTGAGAAATGGAAAATAATGGCTGATTATTGAGAGGAGAAGTGGGAAAAGGAGATGAAGAGAGACTGAGACCTATTAATCTGTAGAGTAATCTCCAAAGGGGAATAATATAAACCCCATTTCTTGACATTTAAAAGTAGACTGAACAAAAGGTGAATAACTGTACGTTAGGGAACAATACCACATTATCGAAGAGATTAACGAGTGATCTAACAGAGCTTTGCTGCCTGAGTGACTGTTCACTGGTACAAACTAATAAACTCTCATGGAAAGATCTTGTTCACTGCAAATATGACAGGACTTTTCTTAACTTTGATCAGAAGTATAGACCTGTCCTTTTAATGAAAAAATATTACAACCTCCCACAGTTCTTTTTTCCAAGTCCTCCCTATTCTGTTTCTGCTGTGTCATGAGCTCTTATTGCAATGTGTCAGAGTAGTAGAAAAAGAAGCTCACAAGCCCAGGGAGTCAACCATCCTTCTGGTGAATACTAAAATCATAGCCAGAACTTAGAGCTGTGGAGACATTAAAGCAACATTGATGAGTAGCTGTACTACTAAAATTTTTGTACTACTGAAATTTTTGTAAATATCTTTATCTCACAAGAATTATTGTGTGAGTTTAGTGGATGGTTCATTCATGCTATAATCCTTTAATCAACTGACAGGACATCTTACAAGAAGGATACCAAAGTCTTCAGGGAACTGCTGAAAGTAACATTATCTTCAGTGAAGTATTTGATCAATTCTCTGCAAAAGCGTAAGGAATAGGACTCGATTATCTCTTTTATTTCTTTTTCCTGCTCTGTAATTTCTTTAGTAAATTACTCAAATTTCTCAGACGCAACAAGTTCATGAAATCATAGAATCATAGAATGATATTGTTGAAAGAGACTTTAAAGGTCATGTAGTTGTACTCTTCCTGCAATAACATGGGGCACCTTCCACCTTCTGGCATTACTCAGTGCCCAGTCCATGCTGACCTGGGATGTTTCCAAGAATGGGGCTTTCACTGCTTCTCTGGGCAACCTGTTCCAGTGCCTCACCACCTTCACTGTAAAGACTTTTTTCTTGTATTTAGGGTAAACCAACACTTTTTAGTTTAACAATTACCCGTTGTACCATCACACCAAGCTTTATTTAAAAAAGGAGGAGTTAATTTAGTGTGATACTGGATACGGCTATGAGTTATTGGATGAAACTGAGAAATGGAAAATAATGGCTGATTATTGAGAGGAGAAGTGGGAAAAGAAGACGAATTCTGTCCCCATTTTACTAGTAAACACTCTTTAAGTACTGAAATATCCTCCCAGAGCAGTCTTTTCTCCAGGCTGAACAACCCCAGCTTTCTCAGCCTGTCTTTATAGAGGAGGTATGCCAGCCCTCCTATCATTTTTGTGGCCCTTCTCTGGATCCGCTCCAAAAAGTCCATGTCCTTCCTATGCTGAGGATCTTAGAGCTGGACACGGTACTCCAGATGGGACCTCATGAAAGCAGAATCCTTTGACCTGGCTCCACTTCTTTAAATTCAGTCCAGGTTACACTTGGCTTTTTGAGCTGTAAGAGCACATTGTTGGTCATGTCCAGATTTTCATCCCCCATCCTGTCTTGATATTGGGGATTGCACTGTCCCAGATGCAGAACATTTCACTTGGCTTTGTTAAACCTCACAAGGTTCCCATGAGTCTACTTCTCAAGCTTGTCCAAGCCCTTGTGGACGACATCCTGCCCCTCAGGTGTGTCAACTACACAACTCAGATGTATGTCACTTGCAAACTTGCTGAAGGTGTCACTTGACCATACATATTGATGGAGATATTAAACATTACTGGAGCCAGTACAGACCCTAAGAGGATGTCACTTATCACTAATCTCCATCTAGATGTTGAGCCATTGACCACAATCATCCAACCAATTCATCATCCACTGAACAGTTCATCCTTCAAATCCCTCTCCTATTTATAGAGAAGGATAATGTGGGGACCTTGTCAAAGACCTAACAGAAATCCAGGTAGATGGTAGTCACAGGTCTTCCCTTGTCCATCGATGTAGTCACTCCATCATAGAATGTCACTAGCCCGGTCAGGCTAGACTTGCCCTTGGTGAAGTTGTGCTGGCTGTCTCAAATCACCCTCCTGTTCTTCACATGTCTTAGCAGAGCTTTTAGGAAGATCTGTTCCAATGAATTGTCTTCATAGCCATTTCTTCTTCAGTTCCAATTGTGTGGATAATTATTAAATATGAATGTCCTAACTGGGAACTGTGCATAATATTCTAGGAGAGAAATACCTGTCACAAATTAGCTAATATTTTCAAATGATGGTGATGTTAGCATTTTTTTTCATGTGGCTATAGGGTCATGTTTGGTATTTTTCATGGTCATATTATACATTTTACTGAAGCGTGTCCTGTGATTGACTGGAAGAAGGAAAAATCTCATTGCTTCCAGATAAAAGCATCCAGTTTAAAGTGGACTTTCTGTTCCAAGTTCCTAGGGGCCTGAATCTCAATTTTCACTATCAAATGTCCTCTCTCTTTTTTTTTTCCCCATCCTCAGAACGGTCTCATTTACCCTGTACAATATTCTACCTTCTGACTGATCTTGCAATTTATTCATTAAATGAAAATGCGCCTCTAACTATCCACTCCATGACTATCTTTCAGTTATAGCTCCTTTTCCAACACCCTTTTTATAACTCTCCCATCAACCTGCTCCTTACCCACCTTAGTACTTACACTAAACTCATCTTCACTGCTTTAAGTAATGGTTTCCATCTAGTCTTTCACAAAAATCTTGATAAGTCAAATCCTCCCATGAATCATAAAGGTTTTTAAACTCTGTCCAAATTTATTAAATACTAGTACATTTTCCATTTATTTTTAACAAGGAAAAGTCTTTTGATTTACATTCGGAATAGTTTATCTGATGTACCCCAATCAAAGTAATCTCAGATCCAAACTGAACACACAAACACAATTAGCTTAATTATCTCCACTTGTCTGTGGTCCTGGTAATTGCTAGTTTTAAATTTTTTTATAGATCCTACATTCTCTTAGAAGTTGAATACATTGCCTCCAAAGCAAGATACTAGCATTTAAACATGTGTAGTGGCTTTCAGGATTTTCCATACCAAATCACATATGCAGATCCTAGGTGATAAAATTAATTCTCATAACTGCCAGAATTGAGGCTCCGTCATTACATAGATGATCACTTCTGTAGGTTGGTAGGGAAGAATACTTGAGGTTATTGTCTTCCATTTCCAGGATAAAGAGATTGGGATGCCTACAACAAATTGTGAAAATGAAATCCTACTTAAACAGATTGATATTTTTTCATAACATGATGATTGCCTCAGTGGATGAGAAACCTGGTTGGTGTGTTCTCTGCACAATTGCACACACACACAATTCCATTTAAAAACCAGAAAACACTATTTTTATTGTGACAATACAAGTTTTATTGTGACAACACAGGTTGCACAGAGAAATTCTGGAGTGTCCAAACCTGAGTATATTCCACCCTGGACAGCCCCTGAACAACCTGCTCCAAGAAGAGGTGTTGGATTATGTTATCTCCAGAGGTTCCTCACACTAACATCTGAAACAACAACACTTCTGTGGTTCATTATTTTGTGGTTTGAATAATTCACAGTTGAGTTGTTGAGAAAGGGAGTTTTCTGTCAAAATGTTATTCCCCAGGGTAACTAAGAAGATCTATCTACCTTTCACTTTGCCTCTTCCATTAGAACTAGTGGCTCTAACTGCTTAGACTTTTACAGAGTGTTGTCATTTTGAGATATTCTTTGTGGAGGTCTGAAATTTGTATGATATTTGCATGTAAAGTATGAGTTCTTTTTTCCTCTGCTGTCCTCTCTCAGAGAAATGAAGATGGATAAATTAAATACGCTAGACATGTTTTCATACAGAAAGAGCAAAGCCCTTCTGCCTTAGTTTTGGTAGAATCTAAGTCAATTTGAGCAACAACAAAAGGTAGTAAAAGAGAGATTTCTTGTTAACAGCCTTTGTTTAAATAGACAAGATTTTGGCATGCAGCTTTTGAAGCCACTGTAGCTAAGGTTTGACCCTCACCCCTTCCTAAGGCAGCGTCCACAGATGTAACTTCATACCAAAGGGTGGCTGCTCAAGGAAATACTCATGCTGAATAACCTTTCCAATTTTTTTTTATTGTTACTATTACTTAAGAAATATTTTCTTGAGTTGTTGAGGTTTTAAACTTTTTTTCTTCATTGCATCCATGATCTGGAATAACTAAAATATACAAAAAATGGTCATATAATTCTGATTTAAGCATAAGCTTTTGGTAGAATTTATTTCATGTTTGGGAATGGTTTTGTTGGTTTAGAGACCTGTATTTCCAACTACATTTTGAGGAAGAAAAGTGGACACAGACAGGGACAAACAGGTGTTCAATCATGTGTATATATATATTTACACACACACAAATTAGGGTCAAAAGACAGAACAACTCCTTTTTTGTTTTCTCAGATAATCATAGCTATATATATTTTGGTAATGAGATGGGGCTCTTAAATAGAGGTCTGCAATAGGATAATGACTTTACAAAATGTGACTGACAGATACTGCACAATCTCTTTAACCATGCTGTTACTTCTATCAAGAATGCCTTGTACTTTCATCATGTTTCCAACACGTGTTACAGCTGCACATGCTACTGAAGCCTCAAAGGAATGAATAAACAGAGTTTGTATGAGCTAAATGAGCTGATGTGTTCTATGAACACATGACAAAGAGGACAATGCTGTATCATACAGTCACACCAATAGAAAGGACTGCTTTACCTTCTGAATAAGGTGCTCACACAAACAGACTGCATTCTAAGTGACATTTTAGGTTGAATTTACTGCTAGTGGGTGCCTGCGCTGAATATCTGTTGTAATTGTATACCCAATTGTATTTGACATTTAATTCTAATAAAATCATAAAATCACAGGATGGTTTTTTCTTGGAAGGGACCTTACAAATCATCCAACCAGTTCCAACCCTGCTGCCAAGGGCAAGGATTTCTTCTGCTAGACCAGGATGCTCAGAGCCCCATCCCACCCAGCCTTGAACATTTCCAGGGAGGAGGCACCCACAACTTCTCTGGGCAACCTGTGTCAGAGCTTCAGCACCACCACAGTAAAGAATTTCTCCTTGTTATGTACTCTAAATCTACTCTCTTTCAGCTTAAAGCCATTCCCCAATTTCCTATCATTGCTTGCTGTTGCCGAAAGTCCCTCTCTAGCCTTCCTCATAGGCTCCCTTTAGGTAGTAGAAGGTTGTTCTTGCCATTCCTATTTCTTTCTCAACTGATATGATATGCTTTCCTTTGGGAAATAGCAGTCTCAGAACCCAGGACATCTTTTTGTCATGCTCAAGAAAATAGGAAATGAATAAATTATGGCTAAGGCTGATGGGAACCTGAGACCATTACTGTATGTGGATATCATAGGTTTGCTAGCAAACTCTGAAGATCTGCAAGCTTTGGAGTCATCCAGTTCCTGTCCTCAGGAAATTATAATCTCATCATGTTTCTATTTAATTGATATTAATTGAAGAAATATAAAGCAGAGGTACATCAGGCAGATGTGCATTAGTAGCTCCTTAACTGTCCAGTCCAACTTCTATAAAGGATAGAGGAGATTTAAACTTTATTAACTCTAATTTCCTACAATGGAATTGCTTTCAGCCCACCAGTTCTGTCACTTATACATGATCTACTACCCAAGATTTTTTTCTGACATTGAAGGGACAATAGAGCCCTCTCTAGAAATAAGATTTCAAGTTCTTCAGCTGGAACTAGGAGCTTAATTATGTTTGAGGATTTGGCTTAATAAAAGTTCTGGATTGTGGCATCAAAGAATAAAGCAAAACTAAATCCCATTATTTTAGAAACATAGAAATGTACATATAAATACTCTGAATTAAATTCTTGCTTCTGCTTTAGAGTGTGGGTGAAAACTTAAATTGATACTAGAACTGATGCCTCTTCACAACAATACAATAATCATTATGTGTTAATGGTTCCCTAATGACAGATTTAACTGAACATTCAGAAAGAACTTGCAAGAGATTAGAACTTGTCAAAATTTCCTTTGCTGATTCCAGTGAAATTAGAACAGTCCAAGCTGGAAGATTGCATTGAATTTTATGAGTTTCACAGTTTTAGAAAAATAATTTTAACTGAGTAGTGGCCATCTTGAAGGTGGGATCTTGTGTTCAGTAACGTTGGCTGCATCTACAATGTAATTTTTGGTCCTACTGCCTATGCTCTCCAGCCTGTAGGTCACACTTAAATTCATTCCCTAGACATACACTCACTTCTTTCTCGAAAGAAGGTAGGAATGTGGAACAAATTTTATGTATCTAGGTCCCATCCCTATAGGGACTTAAATTATGAACAGCAACACGCCCATTAAAGATAAGAAAAAATAACAGTGACTCTGAAGAGGTTGTTCATCATGAAATTCCCTTTAACAATGTTATTCATCATCTTCTGTCAGAGGACTGAGATTAATGGCAAAAAAATACTATCAACCTTAAAACAATTTATACAAATGCAATCACTGCACGAAGTAGTGTACTTTAGCTACATGGGAAATTGAAAAAGCTCACATTATTACAATGATAGAAGACAAAATATAAAACATGGATGTGTTTTGTAAAGATTAATTTACAAACTTTCTGGAGGTTTATTGTATGTATGAATTTTATGGTACAACTCTTGTCTGCAACTAAGTACTACGCAACCATTTGCTAACTCCTCACTGCAGCAGGATGGGGTAAGAGGATTCAAAAGGCAAAGTGAGAAAACTCATGGGTTGATATAAGAACAGTTTAATACAATATTAATACTAATACAAATACTAACAGTGATAATAGTGATGAAAAGAAAAATAACTAACAGCTTTCAGATCCCTTTGTATCCCTGGACCAAAACCCTACCAGGAGAGACCTTCAGTCTCTCCAGGCATTTTCTGCCAGAGGCTCCAGGTTGTCTGTTATCCCTGGCTGAGGTACAAAGCACATTTTTCACACTTTGTCTTGTCTGGACTGCCCCAAGTACTATTGCATAGCTATCTGCCATTTGATTTTTTTAAAGGCTTGCTGCTTCTCAGGGGCCCATTCAATGTCTGCTTCTGGGTCACTCTGTAGAGAAGACTTACTATCAGACTGCAATTTGGAATGTGCATTCTCCAAAAACCCACAGCACTTAAGAAATCTTGTGTTTATCTTCTGTTAATTGACCAAGACAGAGATGTTATTTTGCCTTTGTCAATGGCTTTATCATTATCAAGTGGTCCCAGCTGCCAGATACCCTTGTGCTCTAATTCCTGGCTAGCGGCTCCAATAGTCCATCATTGGTAGCTATCATTTCACGTATCTCAAGGCTCACTAAGAGAAAGCGATGAGGAGGTTTCTGTTGCATTTATGATTTCAGTCTTTTCCTCTTGTTCTTGTGACTCTTTTTCTCCAGAACTGGCTGTGTCTTTTAGTTCTTTCTCCTTCTTCCTCTTATGAAAACCTTCTTCCTATCTTACTAAATGAGCTGACTTTCTCTTCTCCCTCACAGGAGGTCTTCCAGAACCATCTGGAAGCAATATTGTGTATTGTGCTCTAGGAGCTTTTCTTGAGCAGGAAGGTTAGACCAGATGACCTCACTGTGGTCCTTTCTAACCTGACCCATTTTGTGATTCCATGTCTTCCTTTTAGTTACAGAGGTGATCTAGTGTCTGGGTCAGCCCTACTGATTTTTGGTTTGTTTTCCATCTTTGTCACTGAGGGTGACACATCATATCCAGCAGGATTGTGCCTCTTTGGAATAGCCACAGCATTTTTTTTTGCAAACGTTCTATTACTTTGTTTGGATCCTGTAGCTTTTGAGAGTGAAGTTTCAGAATATTTGAGGTCACCTTTGAGACACCTACCCATATTCTCCCTCATATTGTGCCATTGATCACGATACCTTTATAAGGACTGGGTGATATTCCTAAATTGCTTGTTAACTTTAAGCAAAACCAAAGCAACATCCTTAAGAAATAGAATACAATAGACAATATACAATAATAATACAATAGAAGTATTCTAACTATTCTCAGTTGTTCAAGATACTGAAAAGTTATCGTGGGATTCCAAGATGAAGAAAAGGTATCATATTATCTTGCCTCCACCAAAAAAACCCCATAACAACGAAACAAAACACAAAACCAAACAAAAAACCCCACAAACCCTTGCAACACTCAAAAAAAAAAAATAAAAAAAAATAAGAGAAGATCAAAACAAAAAATTCAAGCCAAAAAACCTAGCAAACCAAACAAATGAGGAAAAGGCAAAATTGTTAATTGTCCACATGAAATGGTACCTAAAGTACAGAGCCCAAATACCAGATTAAGCTCAAGGTCAGTGTTTCAATAACAAATCTCCTCAGCAAAACATCACTCATCACTACAGAGCACAGCAAACTGCAAAAGTCAACACCAACTTTTAACATGTACAAGAAAAAGAGCAGGGTACAGATCAGATAAAATAATATCAAGAATAGAAGGATCAATATTGTGACCCAAAACCCAAAACTGTTAACAAGTATAAATCCCTTCTAATACACTCTGGTCAATCTGTTATTAAATCAAACCCTTTGAGACTTACATCGGATGTCAAAAAGAGCTCTTATGGCTTAAGCCCAGCCAGTAACTAAGTATCACACAGCCACTCACTCATTCACTCCCAGCAGAGTGGAGGAAAGAGAATTCAAATGGTAAAGATAAGAAAACTCATGCATCGAGATAAGAAAAGATTAATAATTGAATTAAAATAAAATATTGCTTCTATTACTACTACTCCTGCTGCTACTAGTTCTGCTTCTATTAGTACTATTACACTACCATTATTCCAATGAAAATAACAACAAAAGAGAAAGACAAGTGATGTAAATCAAAACTGTTGCTCACCATCCGGCGATCAATTTCCAAGTAGGCCTCAGGCAGCAGCCCCTTGGCCAGTGTCCCCCTCATTTATTGTTGAGCATGACAACAATGGTCTGGAATATCCATTTGGTCAGTCAGGGTCAGCTGTCGTGCCTGTGTCCCCTCCCAGCTCCTTGTGCACCCCCGGTCCCCTCACTGGTAGACTGGGGTGAGGAGCAGTAAAGACTGTGGCTCTGTGTGAGCACGGCTCAGCAGTAGCAAAACCATCCCTGTGTTACCAACACTTTCCAGCACAAATTCAGAACTTAGCCCCATACCAGCTACTCAGAAGAAAATTATCTCTAATCAAGTAAAAACCAACAGAATAAAATAACGTTTGTCATTTTGGGAAGATATGCTATATTTTTTATGTCTAGGATACAGTTTGCATTTCAAAGCCTAAAATTCAGAACAAATCTACTTAGAGAATTCTAATCTATGCTTATGGCACAAAATAATTTTCTCTCTGAGATTTATTTATAAAGTGAAAATTTTGGAGAATGTGATCTTTGCCAATTTCTTCTAATGGCAAACAAAACGAGGAGAATGGTGAGTGTTTCAAATGGAAGGCAGCTTAATTTCTCCAGTGGAGTGTTCATCTTACCATAGTTAGAGCAGAGGTATAAAAATAGAGTAGATTTTGAACTCATCCCCCAGTTACCTTCTAATCTCTAGTAATTTGCCATTCAGGGACTCCTGAGGCCTTTCTGCCCCTGCAACATGGTCAAGGTATTCTCAGAAAAATTAGGACGATTGAGTAGTGTCTTTGGAGGTTATCAAAAGACTAATGCAATTTTCTGCCTGTGCTCCATATTTTAAAAGAGAAAAACTTATATTATCAGGTTCAGCTCCTCCTTATTTTTATACTTCATCCCATAAAACGTAAGAAAGACCAGTTTCAAGCATAGGTACATATTTAACACTTTTCACACTAATGAAGACTGGTTCATATATAGTCTTGAAGGTATCATTTTCTGTCACCAGTTCATTAGGATGTTTATGAATGTAACTAAATCAGCTTGCCAAAAATAATAGTAAGAACTCTCTTCCTGACGATTGCTTTCTTTTTTCCATGTTTGCCTGACACTACCTCATGGTACTCTTAAATAATTTTTAGCTAATAATATTCACACAAATTTAGAAGTCATTCTAATTGTAATATTAGGTTGGCTATAAGATTTATTTAGTCAGCAACAGGAGCAACATGTACCATTTCACTGGTAGGATGTAACTTTCTTGTCTGTTTTCCAGATGAATATAACATTTCCTGATATACATTAAAATATTTTAATATATTGGTATTTTTAAATGTCCACCTTAAATTATATAGAACCCAACAGCCTTGGTTTGGTTCTGATTTTTTTTCTTATGGTCAGGTAAGCTTTATTAATGGAACAGGAACACAATGTAAATGATCATGTTTGTATGTGTGTATGAAATTTTTTTGCAAAATTTGTTGGTTTAGCATATGTTGAAATCCTCCTCTTTCTCTCCAACCTTGACACAAACTTCATTTTAAAAAGAAGCTATTTTAGACATGATTAAAGGCATGCAAAATTATGGGTAAAATAATGATTGTTTTGTACACAATTTCTACTATCTAACTACACAACTGTAGTTCAGTGTGAAGCAGATTGGTCTTTTCCTATCTGATTCAATTCTTCTTTCAGGCTTGAGTGTTGACTGTAATTTGCAGACATGTAAATATGTAGAAGTAAACCATATATAAATTAGTAAAGCCAGAAAAATAACAGCCTCATTTGGAACTCTTTCTTTCTGACAAATCAGCAATCTAAAATCTCCAGCCTAGGAGACATACAGGAGTTCAAGCAGCATATTACTCTGTGCAAACACCTTTTTACTACATTCTGACAGCTTTTGACAAATGTAACACGGAGCAAAATCATTTGCAATGGCTGCATCTGCCTCTTTAGAATCCATGATGAGAACTGCAAAGACTGGCTATTTATTTCAAAGTCAAGCCTATGCGCGGCAGATTTTGTGAAGTGTGAACAGTGATAGCAATTCAATGCCATCTTTTCCTGTGTCTAAGTGCAATGCAAGCAGTTTCTAATTTTCTAACCTGTACCTTTGGTATTTTAGTTTATTACCAAGGAACATTTGGCAAATAACCTGTGGAAACAAACCCTTGTGAATTAATTCACAGCATCACCTCTGAAATGAGGATGTATTTACTTGTTTTGCCTGGGTAACATTGTTATAAGCTGGCTGAATAATTGTTCTTGGGATCACTTGGACAGCGAACACTTCAATAAATGGAAGTGTTTTATTATTTATTCTAAACTCATTACTTGATTGAACATTTCTTCCCATGATACCTCAACTTATTAGGATCTCCTGGTGCTGAGAAATGATAAAAAAGTCTTTGCATTGTTGTAGTGTTCACTAGAACTTTGGGCAGTTCTAGTGTTTAGTGTGGCTTATGATGGTGAAATTAGTGAGAGTCAGCTACAGAAGAAAACCCGATGGATTCACACTTCCAAGCTTTGCTGTAAAGATAAACCTAGAGATGTCTTTAGTGAGGCAAATTAATCAAGTTTTCATGAACCACCTGATTTTCTCTATATACGGGCCGAACTGAGTTCTTTCTCTTTTACCAGTAATCATTATCAGCCCTGACAAGTAACCAATTCTACATGTAAAAAATTCAGGCTCTTTAAATTAGAATGCTGTGAAAGCAACACAGATTTTATTCATGCTCCCACTGTTAGCCTAGTTATTTTGCTTATTTCCCTTTTTTCAACATTTTTAAAACGTACCTTAAACTACAAGAAACAAATCATATTATCTGTCCAATATCCTCATTCAAGTTGCTATTAGAAACACAACAACAAAATTATCTCTGTTATCTCCTAATTTAAGCTATTGACCTTCTTTCCCCCTGCTTCCTGCCAAGGACTAGCATTTGAGAGTTTGCATGAGTATAGACGCCTGTGTCTCTTATGCAACACTTCCCAGCTACAGGGGCTATACCTGGGTGAGATGATTCCTTATTATCTTTCCCCAGGAGATTATCTCCTTTACAGCCTTAAGATTGATTTTTTTTTTTCCTGACACTGACTTTCTGAGCATACTGCAGGCAGCACTCTCCATATTTTATATTATCTGCAAAAAAAGCCCAACCCAACCTATTCTTCCTCTTAGGCAGTAACACAAACCCTTACTCATTATCTCCAAAGACAACATGTTTACCTCTGGAGTCTGCTCTTCCATATCTTTCGCAGCTCTCAATGAAGTACACAGTAAGTGTTTCCCCTCTACCTAAGAGCAGAAAGTGGTCTTATACTGATTTTTAATTTTTTTTTCTTTTCTTTCTGGAAAGGGTAAAAGTCTAATTGACTGGGCTTTGATCCTGTAGTCAAAATCACACATGTTATAGAACAGATAAGAAAAAAGCCTTAAGCTTAGTGCAGCAGAAAGAAACTTAGTAAATGGATAGAACACAGGATTGAAAGGCACCAGGTCTGAGATTTATTCCTATCATTACTATTTCCTTTTACATGATCATTGTCAAGTCATTTAACCTCTGTGTCTCATGTTCCTCTGTATGTAAAATTAAAAAATAACATTTATCTATTTCAGGCAGATACTGCATAGTGTGAAGCCTAATTAAAGCCAGTAAAGTGTTTTGAGATCCTTGGATAAAAGGTGCTATAAAAAGTTCCAACTATTAATTGCTTCGTGCTCCCTAGAAGATTTTAAGTCACATATCTCTTTGAATCATGGATCTCTATTAAATGAAGATTGCTATCTGTGCAATCATGTAGTTGTTGCCTTTTAATTTCAGAAACAGATGTCTTGTGAGATTGAGCCATCCATACTAAGAACTAACTTAAAATCTTAGCTAACACCTACAGACTTCTGGAATAATACATAAAAACAACACACCACTAACCCACTTTACTCTCTATTGTGAGTTTCTGCACATTCTTCTCACTTTCTGTTTTAAGTCCACCACTTTAGAATATATGTCTTTTCTCAGGAGGACCAAATGTAGTCTAAAGTAGTTTCTATTATGTTTTTTTTTCTTGCCCTCATTCTGGATAGAGCAACTCGGGAGGAGATGGAGAAGGTGTGTGCATTGACTGAAATCTTCTGCTTTTCAGATTACCAAGGCTATACTCAACAAAAAAAAAAAATTAAACCAAAACCATCTTGCATGAAATCTGAGGAGTCAGAGTTTCTTCTGAATTTTTGCATGGATGTGAACCACTATGTAATACAATCATTTTTCTTTTGGCTGCCTTTTCTTTCTACAGGGTTGAAATACGCAAAACACTTAGCAGACACCCAAAACCTGTGTTATTTCACTACTCATTTAAGGAATGCTCCAATATCTTGCAACTCTGGCAAAAACTGACCATTTTTTTCAAGAGAGCCAAGAAATTTACAGACTATCACTTTACATATAATTTCCCAAACTCTCTTGGAAGGTATTTGGTTAATGGCTGTATTGTTTTTGGCAGAATGAACTACTTCTTTTCAAGAAGACACAAAGATAAATTAAAACCTCTGAAAAGCAAGCATTCCGTAATTTTACCATATACCTATCAAGACTAATATGACTAACAAGACCAACAAAAGTTTAGACTTTTAAAATAAATAACATACATCCAAGAACAGTTACCTTCAATATTACTTGGCAAAAAAAAAAAAAATTCATCAAAACATACAAAACCCCAGTTTTCTCCAAGTTGAATGAAAAGTTTTTTGTGATCTGGATTTTAGTAATTAACCATGAGTCTGGTAAAGGCAGAAGGTACAAGAAACATTTCTTTGGAAAAAAAGTGAAGGTCTATTACTGAGCTATCTTACTGCTCAGTTTTGAGCCCCAACATTGATAATGTCAGCACACTTTATCTACCTGAACACATATCTTCTAATTTAGAATCATAGAATCATTAAATAGCCTGTGTTGGAAGGCACCTTTAAATATCAACTTGTTCCAGCTCCACTGCCAAGGGAAGGGACACTTTATACTATATAACATTGCTCAGAGCCCCATCCAGCCTGGCCTTGAGCACTTCCATCGTGGGGCACCCACAACTTCTCTGGACAACCTCTGGAAAACCTCTGTTCCAATGCCTCACCACCCTCACAGGAAGTAATTTCTTCTCAATGTCTGATCTAAACCTCCCTTCTTTCAGTTTGAATCCATTCCCCCTTGTCCTTCTCACTACATGCTCTTGAAAAATGTCCCTCTCCATCTTTCTCATAGCTTTCCTTTGGGTACCAAAAGACCAGAATTAGATCATCCCTGAGCCTTTTCCAGGCTGAACAATCCTAATTCTCTTAGCCTTTCTTCTGATCATCTTGGTGGCCCCCCTCTGGACTCCAACAGATCAACATCCTTCCTGTGCTGGGAAACCCAGAACTGGATTCAGTACTCCCATTGAGGTTGCAGTGGTGCTGAGAGAGCTGTGAAGAGTTGAATTCCAAACAAATTTTCACATAAAAATTGACTTCTATGGGTGATTCGGGACTGAAGAAAGAGACTGTTTATTGCCAGACAGAAAATGTCCATATGTGTCAGAAAACCAGAAATGATGATGAATGTAACTTTTCCAAAGTAAAACTGCATTTTTAAACATTTCCAGGGATAAACTACAAGTTTTTCTCCATCAAAAGCAGGATTAATTACTTCTCCCTGACCTGGGGTCTCCTATAAAATAGGAACCAGCTTACAGTATTCAAGTATTGGAGAGAGCTCCCAGACTCTGCTGTGGGTTGTATTTAACTATTTACTGTCAATTCTCCAGCTAGAGTCTCTCTCTTCAATATTTATTGTCATTTAATAGTAATGGAAATGGAAATGATGAAAAGATTTTTGATCAATGGACTTAGTCCTGGAATTTTTTTGGGTGTGGCTTCCTATGATTTCTGCAGAGTGAATCTCTATTTTTAACTTGACTCTACAATAATTTGCAACTCAAGAAAAGGTTTTTGAGTTGCTACTAGCAATTTTATTGTCTTTTGCTGTACTACTGCTACAGTTTTGGTCCGCAGAAAGACTGGAAGATGATACATGAGCAATCTTAGAACTGCATTACCTAATACAATAGCAATATTTTTGAGATTGCCAGTCCTATTTCTGTGTTTTATTTCAAGCTGTTTCCAATAATTACATATTAAAGCACCTGTGTTGGATGAGTATCAAGGGTATTAGGGCCAGAAATTTTTTTCAGACAAAAAGAACACTTATTTTTATCTTAATTTGATTTTTTGTTATTCAAAAAACCCAGCAGAACAGTCAACATCCAAATACATGAGTATGTTAAGGCATGAGAAGCAGAAAATTAAAAGGTGACTGTATAGCAGCAGCTCTAATTGATATTATTCAAGCTGGTAAAGTGCAGATAAAGAGCACAAAATATGAAAAGCTGGAGCTCAGTTCTAAGGAGCCCTTCTCAAAAGAGTTCAGATTCTACTAGTTACACAGAAAAGAACTGTTATAACTATTTATATTTCTACGCAGTTGAGCTATACAGAGAAGTGTCTCATCTGCCAATTCATGCACCTAATTGTAAGGCATATAAACAGCATGATTATTTGCTAAAAGGATTACGATTCCTACTGTTTGGAAACAGAGCTGTTACTTCTTGTAATTATCTATTGAGTTCATCATAATTTCATTTCCAGACACAGTACTAATTTCTTGTGCTTCCCAAATGATATTCTGCCCATGAATGTGGTACAGTTGCTGTGTATGTCCATCCCAGCTATTTTGTGGTGTGTTTAGAAGTCTTCAGATTCCCATTATGGCATTGGTTGCTGCTAAAGGCATCAATCTATGACTTTAATCAGTAGATATGTCAATGTGATGTGATCATGTATGGAATATAAGGACTGTTGGTTTCAGATAGGCTATCTTTTAAAGCAAACAGGGCAACCAGATATTGTCTTTATGCTTTTCAACACATTGAGAGTGCAGTTTGAGATGATTGTAAAGGAGAGTCTCCTGTCAAGGATTCAGCTTCCACCAAACCCACGTTGATGCTGTTTACTCCTCAGAGAGACAATACAGATTTCACCAGGTGAAGGTTGTATTTATTGGCCACTATAATATTCAGGAGAGAGGTGAGTTTATCCACAGCCTCCCTTCCTCCCTTCACCCTTTCGACACAACTGTTTCCTTGAGTAAGAGCTTCTGGTAATTTTTGCTCTGAATTCTGGGGCAGTGTACTAGAAACAAGCAGAGCTGGGAAAATACACAGGAGGTGGACTTAAGCTTATATCCCAAAAAGGATTGTTTATATCTTACTGAAGATTCTTCAACCTATTCTGTAGGTTGAAGCCCTCCACAATATATCCAAGCAGTGCATTCCAGCACTGTATTTTCCCAATCTGTCTAAGCTTTCTACTGCTACCGAACTTGAATTGACTTCAGTATAATTTCTCAACATTTTTCTTTCTCCTGTATGAATCTAATGGAGAGAATAAAGCATTTATTTCTTTTTTGAAAAGCCTATTATTTATTTTAAGTTCATCACTGTAAATCAGCTCAAGCAATTCCACCTTTATTTTCATTCTTGAACCTTTCACATTTATCCTTTTTTCTCCTCAGAGGTCTATGTCCAGCTGGTCCATAGCTTTTTTTTGTGTCCCATCATGGATATTTCTGAGGTTGTACCAATACTGAACAGAGCATAGCAGGTAGTTTATTTTGCATTTTGGGAGTTGTATTTTTATCCACACTGCAAAATGACATTTTTCCTTTTTACCGAAACATGGAATTCTTCACTCACATTCCCCTGTTCTTTTATGGCACTCTACTAGGGAGACTGGACAGAGTTTCCTCTGTAAAATCAGTCCTGATTCCCCAAATGAGCTTAAGTTTTGCTCAGCATGAAAAAATCTGTGCCCTCCAGTGATCAAAGCAGTCAGTGATCCTACAGACTTCTGAGAGCAAGTCATACTCTAAAACAAAAGCATTTAAAATAAAATCTTAAAACTGCAGGACAAATTATGTGCACATCTATGGTATTAGGTACCTAATTATCTCCCTCAGCTGGATCCTAACCTTGCTAAAGAAATCCCACTTCCTCTTTTCTGGCTCCCCAACTTCCCTCAGCATCTTTAGAGTCCAGTAGCTCTCATCCATTGAATATTAAATCATGTATTTTCTTTTGAAGATTAAGTAAAGTACCCTGGTGTGTGTACACGATAAAACAGTTTTCTGATCATCACACATCTCACCCAACTACACAGAACCCCAGAATATTAGAATAAGTTAGGCTGGAAGGGACCTCTGGATGTCTGGTTCACCCTTACTTCAAAAGCAAGTCTAACTGGATGAGGTTGCTTTGGAATCTGTCCAGCTGAGTTTTGAACACTATCTGTAGAAATAATCCCCCTTCTGCCAAGGACAGATTTTGATCCCTTCCTCCTGGTCCATATCCAGGTAATGTGTGAAAATACAACACTAATACTTTTCCCAGATATTTTCTTTCTTCCTAACAAAGACTTAACAGAGGAGATCTATTAGTTTTCAGTTCAAGACATTTCAAAGTATCAAATATTTCAGTCACTGTGGCTAACAACAAATAAAATGTCCTTTGTATTTCATCAGTCTCTAAAATGTGTATCATTATACAGCAACCTGGTAACTCAAACATGGTGATTTAACATTTGGTCTCTTTTCCACATTTTTGATACAAAATCGCAGCACTAACAGCATTTAAAATGTAGAACTTACATCCAATGGATGGAAGTAGCAATCAGCATTGCAGACAGTATTGAAAAAGCAAGAGTTAAAGCAACTCCATTTGGAACAAAAAGTTACATTTTATATTATTCATTTTTGGTAATATTTTAAGAAGAAATACATTTTATCAGGCCTAGTGGAGTTTAGTAACTCTTAACAGCTACCTAGTGAGCTCTCCAATTAAGTAAAGAAGGCTAATTTAATTCATACCCTACTGTACATGCATTACTGTATCTCCTCATAGAAACACAATTCCTGCTCTTCAGAAAATACTCACTCAATATCAAACAATAAATCGGAGGAGTATAGGACTATCCCTTGGATGATTTTGGCCATTGACCTTAAAACCAATCTTTTGAATGTATGGTTGTCTTTAGTATCTGATATATATTAATCATCTACAAATAAAAGCTGCACTGATGTTTCTAGCCCCACAAACACTCTAGCATCAAAACTAAACCAAAAGCACGATACCTACAGTGAATAAAACAAGACCAATCCAACAATTCAAAAACCACAACCCAACAATGAAAAACAGGAATAAAAAAATAGCAAGAAATTTTCTGACTCTTTCAATAGCCTGTGAACTTTGGAAATTTCTTATGAAGGACTACCTGTAGATAAAACAATCTAAAAAGCCTCATGATACACAACGGCACAAAGTAGGAACTGAAAATGTTGGTCTAAGGGAGGGAGGAAATAGGATATAGTAGTACTATATAGTAACTATTAGTTATAGTAGTACTATATAGTAGTATTATATAGTAACTATTTGGGAAAAGGAACTGTAAATATTTAAAATACACTATTTAATTTTTTTTTTTTTTAAGTAAACATCCAATTGAACAGGATTATAAACCTTTCTTCACATAGTTGGACCTGAAGTGCAACAAAAGAGATGAAAGAATACAACTTACCAGCAAGGCTGTTTGCTAGGTAAATATTTCATCCAATAATTGTATGATACTATATCTCCAACAGAATCCATATATTATTACCAGTGTCCTGTAAAATGACAAAGACAAACCATAATTCTTTGAGGAATATTGTAAGTAAGTAATGCAAGTATGGTGTCAATGAGAAATACTGTATGCTACTGAAATTTCATATCATATCTACTGGGAGAGTGCAGCTATTATTACAAGGCATTTTAACTGAGATTACTGTTGGGAAAAATGACATTTGAAAACAATACAGCAAAATACTAGTAGGTGGGTAGGTTTTACTTCATGAAAAAAGGCTGATTAATCTATATAATGAAAAAGTATATTCTTGATAAACAATGAAAAAAACTAAGTTGTGTTTATCTATTTGAGTGAAGACATTTCGCCAATACTGCTTGAAAATCTAATGTCAGTCTCGCTAGAGAAAAAATTGTTTGAAAGTATAATTGTATTGCTTTGCTTTACCTCCTTAAAGCTTAGTCTAAGGTAGTTATTAGACTCTCATCTGAAGCTGGTAGAGAAAGAGAAGCACCTCTGAGAGCAAACCAAGTCACCTGTGTGGATGTTCCTCTCTTCACACAGTTTGTTTAGATGGTCAGTTCAGCCTGCACTGCCAGCTGGTTAACGTAGAAAACATGAATCCCAGCCAGAAAGTGCAGAAGAAACAAGAATTGCACTGTCTATTTTTATTTTGACAACGTTTAGATGTCTCCCACTCCTGCAATATGCAAAGTGGCAGTGGCTCAGAAGGCAGACTTCCTCATGGTTGTGAAATTTTCTCAGATGAGAGTTCAGTCTTTAATAAAATTAACTACCCGTGAACAAACCCATGGTGTTAGGGTCAGAAAAGTACTGCACATTAAACTTCAGACACCTTTCCCAAGGTGCCCCCTGAGATCATGAGAAAAGCCAATGGACAAACCTTACAGCTATTTCAGAGCACAAAAATCCCTGTCCAGGGCCCCTATTTGAATACACTTTTCATCTCCTGAGCATTAGTAAGACGCATAAAGCTCAATGTTTACAAAAAAACTGTAGTATATGCTGGCTACAACATAAATATTTTACAAGTATGCAGAACCTGCTAAAAAAGATCTTTTCTCACTTTTACTAATGCATCCTTCATACCAGTAACAGCCTTAGTACATGTAATCACTTTATGTAAAGGGAATAGTCTTGCCAAATATGAAATGGTTGCTGAGATACAGACCGATCTGCCCAATGAGAAACAAACATTACATTTCAATCTGCTTTTAGTGAGTCCGGGAGCATCCTTGTCTTAAACGTTCTTGAAGAATATTTTCTTTCTTAACATGCACCAATTAGAAGCAGGAAAAGCAGATGGCCAAAATAAATTAGAGACACCATACCAACTCTGTCTCAGATCATCACCATTGGCAGATCTGAGCAGCATCACCATCCAGTCAGTAGTTAGGAAGAGAAGTATGTGTGTTTTTTGACTCTATCCCTTTCCGGAATAAAACTGGAGAGGCACTGCAGCTGTCAGAGTACTTGGTTAGCAGATCTGAAGAAAGCAGAAATCTGGCCAAGGATACATAAATCCTTCAGAGGAAGAAATTTTCTTAATATCCAACCTAAACCTCCCCTGGCACAGCCTGGGATCACTTTCTCCTGTCTTATTGCTTGTCACTTGGGTGATCAACACCCATCTCACTGCAACCTACTTTCAAGTAAGTACTTGTAGAGAATGAGAAGGCTCCTAAACCTCCTCATCTCCAGACTAAACACCGCCAGCTCCCTCAGCCTCTCTTCATAAGACTTGTGCTCCAGACCCTTCAGCAGCTCTCTTGCCCTTCTCTGGATAAGCAGAATGACATGTCTAACATGGCATCTGTGCTACTCATCGAGATAAGCAGAGCAATTTTTAGATTGCTTTGTTTGTTTGTTTTTTGTGGGTTATTTTATGATGATGGCTGCATCTGCTCCATGGTGTTGTTGTTAATGGACAGCCATCTTGAGGAGCAGGAGTCAGGGCAATAACTGGAGACAGGCCTGATGGAAAAAATGGGACATTAGGGATATACCTCATCCTGTATGTTTCTGAGGCAGCTGAGCTAACTGACCTGCTTCTGTGTTTGCAGAAGTCTGTCAAAAGAAACACAGATTTTGACAAATGACCTACTGAAAGTGTTTTGCCTTTCCGGTGAGAAAGTGAGAGTTTGAAGAAAGATCTAAATGCACAGTTTAACTACTGGAACAAAATAACAGATCAACCAATGTTATTTTGAAATGTTATTTTTTGCTTTATATGATTATATATAAAAATTACCTAAACAAGCTATGAAGAGTATTAAGTAATCTGAATGCTAAGTGAATAAAGAATGTGATTACAGAGTAGTTAAACATGGAGGAATATGTAGAAGGTTTTGGTTATGTTTTTATTCTGCCTTTTAAGCTGAAGATAAATTGCAGGCCACACATATACACAAGTTATCAGCTGGCTTAATTTTCACACAGACAATCTCATTTTTTGCAGGTATTTTTCTCCAGTTGTACTACTAGAAAGTGTAAGTACTATATGTTGCATCTAATTGACACAGCTGCATTTCTAATTAAAAAACTTTTAGGCATTTTGCAGTTCAGAACTGAGCATTTAACATGTCATGAACTTTACAAGATATCATTTGTCTTCAATATGAATTGCATAATTGGGTAACCCAGTCCCTGCACAACTAGGGGCTATTGTGCTTCACCATGTCATTTTGAATGTCTCTTATTTGTGATAAATAATGCTTGTTAGTGTTTCCACTGTTGCTGGAGGGTGTTCTACCTCTTTATATTTTATTTTTCTTTCCATTCTAAAAGCTTTTATTCAAAAGAATTAACTTCTGAATACATTACTTTTGTCCCTTAGACCTTGTATTTATGATATATTTTATAGCTGCGCCAGCCTTATTGGAGATGGGATTTTGCTTGGGATGAAGATGCATCAAAAACATGTTTTCCAGAGTTTTGGGAAACCCTTGCATGTGGGGACCTGTGCCATATATTGCAAAATAATAGATCCACGTAATTCAAACATTTCCAGAAATCCACTTTGTTAGAAATAACTTTTTATAGCGTTTGAGCTTTTTCAGGCTCAAATCTGGGAATCACAGAACTGTGGAAATATCATATCATGGCATATGACACCATTTGAATTAGAGTCCTGCTGTGTTAGGCATTGAACACAAATTACATCCAGATTGTCCTTTAGCCCTAATTGCTCTCCATTTTTATTTATAGTTTTAAAAGAATAGACAATCAGCCATACAAAGTTCTAGTGTTCCTTAATAATTACTTACAGACACATCCCACTGAGAACAAAACCAGTTGCCATTTTCCATTATCTATGACAACCAGTCTCAAAAGAATACAAATTTACCCTCCTAAAATAGTATCTCTGACCTTCAGAGAAAGTGGTGATTTGTAGCAACAGCCTAAAGTAAAAACTAATGTAACCAACTGGAATCTGATGGGGCAAAAGTGATTTTTGAGTCATAACTAAGCAATAAAATCCTGCCTTGCCATGAATTTCAATAGTTGCAGCAATACAGCTATAAGAAACCTAAATATTTGTTTTATGGAATGTGTTTATTGATTATTTTGCACTGAATTCTCAGGATTTACAGTGCAGTACTGAAGATGCTTTGGCATGTGGAGAAGAATGGAAGGTAGAGCAGGACTGTGAAGAAAGATACATCTGCATTGTGATATCATTGCTAGAAGAAACACTGCGGGGAGGCTGGAACTAGGTGACCTTCAAGATCCCTTTCAACCCAAACCATTCTACGACTCTATATGGTTTTATGGTTTGCTAAGGATAAGCGGCTGCTTGGAAACATGATTCTTAGTGGAAGAATCAATTTAGAGTCAGGGAATGTAAATTCTACAGACACTTTTACATTTTTCTTAAATTAGAGAGCCAACAACATGTGACTTCAGAGAGTCTAAAAGGCAGTTCAGTCGACTCAGCCTAGTTGCCACAGAATGCTGGCCTCTACCAGACACATAACAAGTGGTCTCTGCCACTTAATAAGGTAATGCATCTCACCTTCAGATTCCAAAGAGCATATCAATTCCTAAAGGACACACCTCAGAGGTCTTGCATTAGATTGCACACCATCATGTAAATGGCCAGGATGTACCCTGCAACACCTCTGGAATGGCCCTAGTTCAAAAATGAGTGTTTGTATATATATATACACACATAGGATTCTGCTGTACCTTCTCAGGCCCCTAATCTGTCCAATCCATTTTGCTATTAAATAACACACACAGGAGACAGATAAAAGGAAGATAGACTAGGAGCACAGCATGAAAGATGCTATGTGATGAAATGAAAATCTGCCCTTGAATTCCCTTCTTCCACACAGCTATTGTCATTCAAGTTACCTCAGGGATGCAGGTCACTCACACTTTGATTCCTCTTCAAATTTTGTGGCTTATAAAGGGAATTTTAGAACTCTATGTACTTCAAAACTAATTTATATTTACATCCATTTTGCCTATGTATTACTTTAAGTGTGATGTGAAGGAGTAGTCAGTTTAAAGGCTATAGTAGGCATTTACACATATTGCTTTGGTATATCTCACAGAGGGACATTCACAAAGGCTAATTCAAGTCATGGACAACTTAAAACTAATTTCCCAAGGCTTCCATTATAGTCAGTTCAGGGAAGGGATCCTCCAGAGAATGATCCAGATTAGAAGACTAACTTTTGCTAGCTTTTCTGACGGTCTTCCAAAGAGGATCTTTTTATGACTAATTGTCAGTCAATTCTTTTGCAAATAAACACCTACTTCAAACATACAGACAGCATAAAATTAGTCTCTTGCTGGCATTTTCACTGATTTTTCAGAGTAACATCCATTCGTATCAAGTTCTTACAATTATTTTGCAAAATACCACTTTAACAGCAGGGTAGCTGCACTCAGCACCTGAACCATCACTGCATCACCTTTTTCAGCACTCCTACACCGAAATGTCAAACCATGCTCCACCTACTTGTCTAGGTAGTTAATTTTTAGAGATCTCTATGTCTGATCAAAGCCCAGGTTAACCATGATGCTCCTTGAGTTAACACTACATAGAAGAAAAGTTCTGATGAAAGCTACTGAAAATAAAGGCGACTGGATGACTCTACAGAATAAGCATTTACTTGCATTCATACATCCACATGAATATCCAAAGAACTGTGATCCTTGGAAGGATGAAGACCAGCACATTTGTACCCTCTGAAACCCCTTCACTGTGTTGTTTTTGTTTTTTTTATGTGAAAATCAATTTTCTCCTTGGAGTTTCATAGAGCATCATAAAATGCTCATGAAGGCAGCAATGCTAAAGCAATTCAAATGCTGCTACCTAGTAATGTGACGAATCATGTATTCCTTTACAGGATTCATCTGTGATTTAAACAGAAAGTCTTGAGTTCCTTGTCAGCAGCTCAGATATTCTTGTGAAAGCTGTATAGATTTTATGAAAAGAGAGAGACTGACAAATTGCAAGTGTGATGTATCTGGCCAGTGTAATGATTCATTTATGTACTGCTAACTGGCACAGCTAGTGTCAGTTAACACAAATTCATTAATAAAATTTATTTAGTGGAAGCTAGTTTCTGGTTTACAATAGTTAGAAATCTATCAGTCATGCTACAAACAAAATGAAAGCAAGCTTCTTGGGTGTTACATATTTATAAAATTAAATCCAAAGTCCTACAGCTCATAAAAACATTTTTATTGTTACTTTCTCTATTATATTTTTGCAGATAGATCTGGAGTTTATACTTGGATCAAAATTAGTCCAAGAAACCAAGTTTTAACTTGGCAGAAATGGCAATGAAGATTTTAATTTTAAATATTTGAAAATATCAGTAGAAGGAGAAGGATGCCTATGAACACAGTGGAAACTGAACTGAAGTGATTTGATAAAAGCTCAGCAATTTTACATCTGTCTCTGGGCATATTTTTGTTTTTAACAACATAAGCATTGAAAATGAGAAAAGAAGAAAAGAGTATTACTAAAAAATGAGATTATATTCAAAGCATGAGAAAGAGCTCAGGATACCTGAGCAGGGACACTGCGCAAAAATACACAGCCAGCTTCCAGCTCAAATGTTCTTTAATCACTGCTCACAAATGCTTGAAATGGCAAAAGTTTTATAATGATTTAAAGCCATAAAGACATTCAGGTTACTAAAAGACTTATTTCCAAAGTTTTCAACCTGAAGAAGGATTATTTGGACAGTTAACAAGGAGGGACAGGAGAAGCCCTAGAGAGAGATTCCTCTCACCTAAGTTAGACATCTGCATCTGAGCCAGTCACCCTAGGCTCCCTTTCCAGTCAGGAAGAGTGAACTGCTCTGCTACATTACGAGACATCTGTCTCCTTTAGACCTCTTCTTTAAGATGACATGTTTTTCACCCTAAAACCCATTGTTTCTCGTCTTTGATTATAACTGGAGTCTGGTTAACTAGCTCAGATGTTTAAAATCAGATATGCAAAACCCTACCCTACTATGTCCAAAGTCTTCCAGAATGAGCGTGGGGCATTTCCCAGAATCAGCTGCCATGCTGAACGTACAAAACAGTGTCATTGAAATTGAACTTTCTCACAATATTTGAGAAAAGTAAGGAGCTAGAGTTCACTGCAACTGAGTGATTCATAAAAACATGCAGCTAAATAAATGAAATTCATTTTTCTTGTCATATTTAATAATGATTCTGATGAGTAGACACTTAGGGGACTTGATCTTTGACAGTTTTTTTGAAAGGTCTCATAATGGGCCAGAAAAATATACACTTTTAAGGAGGAGATATATGTCAAAATTCCTAATAAATATTTTCAGTACAAAATTTCACATCTTTTTAACTTCCAGTGACTAGATTTTCCTATCTTTTTCATAGCCATGGTGGTTCAACTCTTTTAAACATACATGAGTTGCTTTTTCTCCTTACGCATCCTTATGCATTTAGACTGTTCACAATTATATTTGTTTTCAAGAAATACTTTTTTCTTTCCAAACCTACATAAGAAAAACAAAAGTGATTTTTCTGTACATACCTTCAAGAAATAAGAAAAATGGTCTTTAAAGAAGCATTTGGAAAAGCATCTTTTGTGATTTACTGGATAGCAGCTAAACTACAGAGATTCAGGAAATCCCCTCACCTGAAGATGGTTAGAGGATGGGAAAGTATTAGGTGTAAGCATCAAATTTGCATGTTCAGTCCATTTTTTTCTCCTGCTGTCTGCTTGTAGCCACTGCTGGAGAAGGGGAACTGCTAAATGAGCCCAGGTTCTCCAGCTCAATCCCTTTTTAACATAAATTGAAAAGCTGAGAATGTACAATGTGAAATAGTGGCCAAATAACAGAGAACACTTGTCAGCTCTAATCCAACTCATTTACGTTGCTGGAAAACATTAGCGTTATCCATTGCTTTCTAACATGTCATCAAATGTTCTTCAGGTGCATACTTAAATAGCAATGAAATAAAAATATTGAAAGTTCCATACATTTCCACATAACCCACTTCAGGTCTGGCCTTTTTAGAAGTGTTTGCAGCTCATTAAGAGGAATCAATACCCTTAATTAGCTTTCAATTGCTAAGAAAGGCAAAGTCCTTTAAAATTTTATATAGCATCTGTAAAAACTGAGTTAAGTGTATCAGTTCCTTTATCAACAGAATGAGCCTAAAGATTGCTTTTTATTATGTGCTGACAAGTATCTAAACTGTCTCTACTTTCTGAGAGAAATCAGGAGTGAGTAAATTAAATGGGCAGAATTTCAATGTATCCATTGAGCTAAAATAAAAAAACAATGTTGTACTGTATCCTTAAAAAGAATGGTTAGATTGGCTTCTGATAAATATTCCCCCAGGAAGAAAATACCTAATATCTCTTTTTCATCCAAACGCTGCAAATGAAAAAGCAAGGAAATCTTCTGATTTATAATGCCATTCATTCTGTCTTCTGTTTGACACTATGTATTCCTCCAGCATTTCCAACACTAACCTCATGAGTATTTTGATTTTTATTTTTGTACATTTAGCTAGATTAGGAAAATAAAAAGAAAAAACCTGGTTACTGATCTTGGGTTTGTAACACGCACCTCCATCACTACAGTTGGAAAAAGGAAACATATCCATCTAAGACTTTGCACCAGTGTCCAGGACTAAACTCAGCAATAAAAAAAATTGAGGGTGGATAAAAAAGGTTGGTTATTGCTACCTTTCATCCTCTGCTTTCTGAAGATTCAGGTATCTCTGTTACAGCTTGGAGACTCATTGTGAGAACAGATTCATTCCAGTGTTCCAGATAACTATCCTGAGATCTGTTTTGGAAAGCAAGATCAGGAGGGTGGAAATGTGATCCCTCATTTGTCTGGTACATTTTGTCTTACACTGGTGTACTTACACAAAACTGTTGTTTCAATCCCATTATGTGCAAACATCTGTGGAGCTTCTGAATAACATAAAAAAAATTGAACATTTGCCTAGTCTTTGTGGATTTAAGTTCAGAACAGTTCAGCAGAATTTCTACTGAATCAGAAATATGTCTGATTTCTGGAAAAGCACATAACAAAGAACTTTACACAGTAATTCCTGTATCAAGATTATGGTTTCTGCTTGAACTATCACAAACTCCAGTAAAGGATATCCAGCCTCAACTTTTAGACTTCAGGTGATGAGGAATCCATCATGCCTCCAAGAAGGCTTTTTCAATGCCTAATTAGCTTTACTTAGTATATGTACCTCAGTTCTAGCCCGGGTTTACCTAGCATCATCTTCTACCCACTGCAACTCATTATGACTTTCCAGTGAATTAAAAAGTCATTACCATCAGATGGCTTTCCTCACTTAAGTGCTTGTAGACCATGATGAAACCACCTCCTAAACTCCATTATAAAATAAATTGATTGAGAATTTTTACTATATCTCCACAAAGGACATTAACTGCTTGTTGAAGTTATTAGGTAGCAAATACACCAGTATGTTCTCTAAAGACTTTCACAACCTCTCCAGCACATCACAAACCCAATATTCAAGAATGGTAGTTCTTTCTTTAAATACATCTTGTCAGTGTATACAGGAGAATTTCTCAGCGTGCAGTAATTTTCAGAAAAGAGATGCATGGTTTTACATTCTTCAGCTGTGAAATTCTTCCCCTTTTTCTCCCTTCCAAGCCTAACAGTTTGTTTTCCAAATGCTCCAAAATGCAACTATTCTCGTCTTTTGAGAATGGAAGCAGTTAGACTCTCTCAAAAAATTTTAAAAATCCTGATCATAAAATCGATTCTGCTGCTCCCTTCCTGCTAGTCATGCCCAATCTTCTGTCAAAAAGGGAATTTCCCCTTCTAGTTTTATATATAGGAAACATATTGTCTAAACATGAAAAATTTGACACATCTATATATGAAAAGAATGCAGCTCCTTTAATCTGTAAATTATCCTCTTTTGTTATACAGAGCAAGCCATATATGTAAAATTGAGCTATATAAACCTGTTTTATCTCACAAACTTAGGCAGAAGGTCAGTGTTAAACAACTAGGTAAGAGCTACAGTTAACTTCAATAAGCTCTATAGACTCCACTTCTCTCTCAATCCATAAATTGTAGAACTTGTTACTCTGGAATGTCTCCTCCAGCAAGAACATGTTATAAGAATGAAAAATAGTTGTCACTAGTTTTGAGATCAATTCATGGCAGCAACAATATTTGAAAGTCTCTGAATGGTATTCAGCTACCCCTTGCTTTCAATACCTGCTACTAAAAGTGTTTGCTATACACTTGATTTGAGTTCATCTGACTTGGACTGCAAAATTCTTGAGTATGTGTGTGTGTGAATCAACATGTATATATCTGTATTTTTTGCCACGTTCTGTAAAATATGAGGGGGTCAGTGTATCTTTTTACTTTGTGATAGCACAGCACAATAAAAGCAGTCATGTCTTGAGTCTGGTTAGCTCCTGCTTAAGGTAGGAAACCTATCACTATACTATTAAAGTTGTACATCTGAGCAAGCAACGTTATTCTGAGCAGTCCCGGCTAACTTTTATAGGTGGGGTGTAAAATTTCATGTCTGAAGAAAAGAGAAGACTTCCATAATCTGGAAGGTATTTTGATTTTATTACTCTTCAGTATGTTTTAAGATGGCTCTGAAATATGAAGCTAGAACTGCAGCAGCCCTTGCCTTGGTTCCAGAGTGGGCGTGGTACAGTGCAGGTTACAGACTGATGCAATCACATCAGGGTGAGGGGTTTCCAGGTGCACAGGTGGAAGCTGGTGGCTTTTCAATGCATCGTGCTGCCTTGGCAATTTGGTGTCCGTGTAGTTCCTAACCCATGGGTTTGAACAAATAGCAGTTTCAATCTCTAATTGAAAATTTGTGTTATGACATCATGAGTTGACAATATTCAACAGGTAAATAAAATGAATTATATTTGTATAGGGTTATACAAATATTCTGTATTTTCACCTTGGTCCTCATCCTTTCTTTAGATTTGTTTGCTAGGTTATTATGTGAGTAATACATCTATTCATGCAGACATGAAAAGAGTAACACAAATAGTTACTTGTGCTGATTTGACTTGACAATCACTCTTGCTTCCTTTTTCTCCTATTTTTTTAACTATTTCTTTTGACATAACTCCAGCTACTTCTTTCAGCTCCTGAGTCTCAAAGCTGCCATCTGTCCTGCAGCTTGGAAAAGCTGTTCTCAGTGTAGAATTTTCCTTATTTGACACTCCAGCTAAGACTTTTTATAATCTCTACTCCCACTATCCTAGGCATGCTAATAAAAAACAACAACAAATATTACTAAAAGAGACTGAAGCAAAACTTTTATGGCAAGAAAATAATTCAATGCCAATGATGCTGAGCAAATGTGAATTCACTTCAATACTAGCAATCTGCTTACTTGGGGAAAAAAATAAAAGCAAAAAAAAACCCCACAGCCAACTCCCAAATACCAAAATCCCACCTGACATGATTATGCAGCAGATACTATGGGAAGAAGTATCTACTCCATCATGACAATACTTGAGCTTATGTTCCACTTGCTGCAACTATACTGCTAGACAGAGTCATAAAATGGCCAGTTTATTTATTTATTTCTTACATAAAACAATTAAGTCCATTAATTTTTCTTTAGAAGGTTTGTTTTTTTATGGTAGCATATCAAAGTATTGCCCTTAGTTTCAGTTTTTGTCATGCTGAGAACAGTGACTGAATCATTGCTTAGAATGTAATACACTATACTAACTGTAAAAATTTCCCTGAAGTAAACATTTTCCAAATCTGATTTGCAATGCTCATACCCTGGTCTTTGATTTGTCAGGAGCTAACTGCACAGTAGTACAATAGCAAGCAGGGACAGAACAGCAAATCACACTAACTTAATTATGATAGGGAATGGTTGCAGTATTTTGAATAAAAAGAAAAGAGACTCTCAGAAATTGAATCTTCTTGGTGAAAATAGGTTTCACAAAAGTCTGCAAGAAGAAACCAAATCTAAACACCAACTGTAGCTTGTAATAAACAAAGGAGATGGGAATATTTCTTACTCTAGCATTTTATTCAACTCCTTTTAATAGTTCTGCACATTCCATGATTTGGAATAATTTCTTTATAAAGTCTATTGAATAGTTCACTAAAAACCAAAGAGAAGAGTATTTCTTAGAAGGTCGTATTGGGTCACTGGTAAATGCTCTTTTGTTTAGAGATATCTCTAGAACTGGCCAGCACCAGATACTACAGAAGGATACATAAACCTCACGTGAATGGGTATTGTCGGGTCAAGGAGTTGTGATCATCAAAATGAAGACCAGAAGAATGCTGATTGCCAGTGGTGTTTCTCAGGAATCACCCCTAAAGATAATTCTGCTTAAAGTCAGCGCTGGTGGTCTGGACAGTGGGACAGAGAGCACCTCAGAAAGATTTTTGGATTGGTGTGGGAGTGCTCAATAAACTCAGGATAGGGTCAGTCATTAAGAGGACTAACTCAAAAGGCTGGAGATATGAATTCAAAGAAAGTGCACAGTCCTAGAACTGAGATGGAGTAATCCCATGCAAGAACACATCCTGGGATCTAGTTGTGAGAGACCATGAGAAACAGATTTCCTCAATCTGGAGAACAGAAAGGTAAAGGGAGACCATACTGTTGTTTATAACTGTCTAGTCAGAGAATGTAATTTAGATGAAAACACACACAGAAATACAGAACAAAACAAAAAAGGTAAAGACCGAGCGGCAGAATGGGAAATTCTGATTACATGCTACGAAAGGTAATAAAAGATTGGATAATGTGGCACAAAGAGATTGTGCAATCTTTATCTCTTAATTAAAAATACAACTGGAAAAGATTTCAAGAAATCTGTCTTACGTTGGCCCAGCTTTGAGGAGCAGATTGGACAAAACTGGCTTTAGAGATCTCTCTGGTTTAAACTAATCTATGAAATCATATTTTGGTGTTTAAAACCTAAAAAATACTGTAATTTTGTTCTCTCAAAATATTCTTTTGCTCTATCTGTTATTTCTGAATATTCTTGTAGGCAATAAATACAGCTCAATTCTTGTCTTTAATCTCTTGATAACAAAATTCTGTTTATCTCACTAACAAATTTTCATTTGGATGGCCAGTCTGATTAATCTGGTCTCCCATTAAACATTTAAATGGCTATTAGCTTTGTTTGATCTTACTGGTCAATGACATTTTTTCTACAGTGGGAATTCTACTCTTTTTTTTAATTTTTCCATGTTGCTTGTCTTTTCTGAATCTCAGTTTCTGCAATATTCAGTGTGAGATTGGTGGTCTGCTCAACACTTAAGCAAGGATACCACTGGTGTGTGGGATGGCATAATCTATGTTGCTGTTCTTTCCTTTCCTTGTTTACTAAAAAAATATTTTTCTTTCTAATAGTAGCTGTACCTTAAAAGAAAAAGGTTTTTTATGTAAACATGAAATTTACAAATAAAATATATTAAGGCTGGATTTCTAAATTTCTAGTAGAAAATTTCATTAGGATTTACAGGCAATAAAGGGGGTGGCGGTGGAGGAGCAGGAAAGAGATCTCAATTGCAAGGTCCATCTTTTACCTACAGGAAAAATCACTATTCTGTGGAAATAATTCCTGGCTGAGGAACAGTGTGAAAAACCACATCAGTCTCTGCTAGCTGAGAATCCATTCCAGTATGAAGATGTATGAGCATATACCTCTTTGATTGCATGGGCTTTAGTTGTGTTCTTGCTTCCAGGCTAGATGGGAAGTATTATTCTCCTCTCCAGTGTGTTAATTTCTTCTAGACTTCAATCCGTATATTTCTAATAATCCTATGAGGAAGCCATTTCATGAAGAAACAACAAGGTATAAGTCTTAATAACTTAGGCACTAATATGGATTTTCAAGAGACTTTGAGTTCTGATCAACAGCTAAAATACATTTTCTTTTTATGAGCTTCTTAGGGATCATCATACCTCCACCTAGACAAAGTAGTTATGTGGCTGATATTGACAGCTCAATAACTCCATCAATTCTCTCAAATTGCATTTATCTTAATTGTTTGAGCTCTGCAGTTCACAGACATGCATGAAAGAATTTTTGTTAGTCTGTCAAGTAAAATGATCACAATTACTTGAGCATAGCCTTGGTAACTACAGCTGCCTTTGCTGTGTCCATATCCAGAAGTCCTGTATTCCTGTTGGACTCCCTCTGGGATCTCTCAGTGTGTGAGGCTCACCAAACTGAGGAATGCAATACAAATATACAGAAACTAGAGCTATCTGAGAGGCTGTGCCCATGTGGCAAGATGTAACGTGAAGAGGGTCTAGCCAGAATTTTGGAAGTGGCATTACCATACTCAGCCCACTGCTATATCAGGGGAAACAGAATCTATTGAGAATAGAATGCATGAAGATCTGTTATCTTGTTGCCTTTGAAACTGCTAGTGCTTTAAAGTTAAAAACATTTAGTTGACCTTTTTTGAGGGCAGATCAAGAGGTCTTACTGGGAATTTTGTACATTTATGTGTATATGAGCACATGGAAAATATTTAAGTTTCTTAAATTCTTGTTTTCCTATATGTTACATAGAACAGAACACAATTGTTCTGCATGATGGCAAAATTCTACATAGGCTGCAATTTAAGAGAAAGACTATTAGTACGATGTCATATTTCCTTGACAAGCACATACTTTTGCATCATATTAAAGCAAGGTCAACTTAAATTTTACTTCGCTTTTACTGCAAAATGCCAAGAGGCAAGAAAGTGTAATGTAACATCTCTTTTGATTTTATATCCAGGTTCTCATAGAACAAAAGGGAATTAAGCACTCAGTGAAAAATTTTACCATAAATATGTATGTAGAATTTCTATTCATTGAGAACTGTCTGAGGAAGACTTGATTCCCAAGCTGTAAACTTCCATTTGCCTTTATAATTAGGCAATCATGTCCATATAGTAATAAATCAGCACACAGTGTTATACTAAAAATGTACCCGAAATTATTTAGGGAAGAACATATTCCTTTGTTTCATTGAAACTTACATAAATTAAAGATCTTCAAAGCTAGAAAAAAATAGTCCTCCCTTCTACCTCTCCTTTTTTGCAATATTATTCTATCATTTGGGTCAAAATGTGGCAAAATACTCCAGACCAGTATCTTTATTAATTTCATATGTCTACTGTGAATATCCTGGTGCATTAATTTACCAAGTAGAGAAAAAATTGAACTTTGCAGATGACTGGAAGGAAAAGAAAAAACAAACAAGAAAAAATTAAGAAGGAAAAAAGAAGAACTCAGCAATGTGACAAAAATATTAGCTAAACACTGGTCAAGTAAATTAATATTTCAGTGAGGGGGGAATTAAAATTGAACAGCATAATAAAGAGAACTAACAACTAAGTGATGGTGAATCATAGTATGGAGTCTGAACACATTGCAATTAAACATGGAGTATAAAAAGTGGGATTCAGATGAGAAGCTTTTGCCCCTAAATAATAGTTCACATGTGCATTCATAGAGGAAACAGTTTTTAATGAGAAATTCTTTCAACTCCTTTCATTAGGTAGTGACAAGTTTCATTAGACAAATATTTGGTGATATTTTTTCTTCTCTCCATCCCTTTGATAATTCATCCCTACTTATGTCACATTCCATTTTTGTCTTTGGTGAATTTTCCAATTTATCATAAAAGGAACAAGTCATCAGGTCCATATTTTGCTAATATGGAGCAAGAGAGTGTTAATGAAACTTCACTCAAAAGGGAAGAAAGCCCAGCAGTCTCCAAGAGCTAATAAAGAAGAATTCTACCCAGTTTGAGAGAATGTTTTTCCATTTTGGTTTGGGTTCTTTTGCAAGGTTTCTGCTTGCAGAGGACACATATGCTAAAATATATTTTTTAAAAGGTCATGATTTGATATTTTTCCAGACAAAATGGAAAAGACATGAAAATATAATTTTTGAGCTGGAAAGGGCTACTGAGGTCACTGATCAGAGGGTGAACATATGATAAAATAGCAAATAAGCAAAGAAGTCAGAGCTAGACTATTATTTCTACATTAAAGATTAGGATTTCTGGCAGGCAGCATTTATATCAAAACAGTGTATTGAAATACAATACAGGCTGCAGTACATGAAGAAATCCCGGGGAGCTTTGAGGGGGTTCTGGGTAGGATTTTTTTTTCTCCCCACAGGCTTTATCTTACACATTTCTAGCTACAAGAGAGAAAGCTAACCCACAGAGAGCCCCGTGAGAAAACCAGCTGATACTGGCATGGGCACAGAGACTCTGATCGAAATCAAGATTGCAACTCAGCAACAAATGTAATGGTTAGGAGAATAAGGAAGTAGCGCTAGTCAAAGGGTTGATGGGGCTGGAGCAAAATCAAAATCAACGTAGTCATGGTATTTTGAATTAATCTTTACAAAATGAGTACATAATGATAAATCCAGGCTGAAAGAAAAAGGAAAACTCTTCAAGCATTAAATAAAAGAGTGATTTGCAGTTATGTTAATTCATTTATGACTTTTAATTGAAATATTATTTATAAGGCAAATGTAGCTAATGGCCATATTTTTCTGTGAAGTGTGTTGAATTACACAAGTCAAAGAGAGTGCCTGCCTTGCGAAGAAGATGGAAATTTGGATGTTTTATTTGTTTCTGATCTAATCCTGACCAATAATAGCTCATTGAACTCCTACAGCACCTTCATAGGAAAAAGTGAAAATATAAGGAATTTCACTATGTCTTCATATGAGGAAAAAACTCTGGATGAACAGCCATTGCAGTTGATACTTTTATCTTGTTTAATCAATTAAAAATCCTGTGTCCTGTCTTTTACAAGTTGAGTTAACAATATAAAGTCACAATGCTTAAGTGAATATCCAAGAATAATTTTAAAAGGAGTGATCAGAACTTTCTCCAAATTCACAAGTCTTCATTTATCCTATTTCTACCCTATTCACCTACTCTCATCTACTCAAATTCACAACTCTTCATCTCTTGCAAGAACCCTAACTGGCTTAGCAGCACAGTTTTCAATAAAATAACATCATTTTAACACTATTTCAAAAAAGGCTATACAGCTTTTTTTTTTCGGAAACAAATGAATTATGTATCTTAAATATCAACAAACATTTATACAGCTAACAATCTGCATCTTAAGTGGTCTCTAGAAATTTAAAGAAAGGGCATACTCTAATACTCCATGATAAACTCAATAATCATTAGAATTCCTAGCAGGCTGTTAACTAATGCAGACTTATTAACAGGTATTTTTAGCTGAGATAATTTTGTTCTAATAAAATTTAAAGAAGCATAGCTGAAGGGTAAGAAGTAACAGCATCTGCTCTACTACCAGTTCTGCATTCTGCTGTGCCATTTAGTCGCTGCCAGTGTGTATGTTTTTGAAATGCTGAAATGAAGTCCTAGATATATCCACTATTACTGCTTTAAAATAGTCTAAGTCTCTACTTTTAAATTCTGTGATACAAGATTTCTGGAGGGATGCAATCTCAAAAGTAGCAGCCTAAATTAGAGACTTAGCTCAACAGAAGTGATAGAGCTTGATCCTTATGGTGGTCTCTCAAAAAACAGATTCCAGTGATACAGATTTATCTGAAGGACAAATTTCAGGGTAAAGAAGAGTCTGGGCCTTTACGTATGATTTGGGGAAGTAAATGTTGCACGAAAAAGTAGTTCTTGAAGTCTTTGCAAAGAGTTTTCTGCACACTTTCACCTTTCCCTTCATATCTGCTTGCAGGCTGGTGCAGTCAGAGACCTGTCAATGGCACTTCTAAGTTATGATGGGTTAATTCTCATCTCTCTGGGCATCACTGGTGCTTGACAAGGTGTGAGATCTGAGGGCACATCAGCAGTGTGCAGCATGTTGAGTGCCTTGGACAGTGTAATTCAGACACCTCAAGGAATATCTCCCCCAGGATGTCTCACAGAAATGAAGTTATAATCTGAGAAGTTGTTCCACTAGATTTGCTTTCCTTTAGGAATTGTGAAGAAATGTAATTTAGTTGACTTCAGGCAACAGGACAAATCTCTTCAGACTTCACACTTCAGACAGGCAGAAAGAAACAACAGATCTATCCTGTTTACTGAGTATAGCTTGATTCAAGTGATCAAGGTAACATTAGAAGGAGTGTAGTCACTTTTGGGAAGACCCATGTGCAAGAATTATTTTCATAATTTGTGAAGTATTAGAAATAAATATTTTATCTTTTGGTTTCTTTCTGGATGGAAATTATGTTTAATCTATGGTGTATCTCTGCAAATGCAGTCCTCTTTCCTCAAATATGTACTCTTAGTATATGGATCTCAGTATATGAGAACCTCTTACTGCAATGTAATTTGCATAAAATGAAGGGAAGGGAAGTTCAGGGAAGTTCAGGGAAGTTCAGGGAAGTTCAGGGAAGTTCAGGGAAGTTCAGGGAAGGGAAGTTCAGGGAAGTTCAGGGAAGTTCAGGGAAGTTCA
>VZTB01015536.1:219881-253423 GCA_013397245.1 Thryothorus ludovicianus | reverse complement strand
GAAGGGAAGGGAAGGGAAGGGAAGGGAAGGGAACCACTGCAACAATTATCAAGTTACAGCCAGGGATTGCGTCTCTGGAGCAGAACTGGGAATACTGTTAGTTATGCCATTTACAGATTGCTCATGGGGACATAAAGCACAATTATGAGTGTGGATTAGTAAAGGAATTGTTTGTTGGAGCAGAGTCAGAAGGAAATTAGGCTTCCTTTGTCAGTGTGCTTTGAATGCCTGACCAAGAAAAGCATCCCAAGCCATCATTAATAAAAAATAAATAGTATCTAGCAGGAATATGATCCATATCACAGTGCAACTAACTGGTGTATAGAGAGTAAGAAAGTGTTTAAGTAAGAAAATAAATGGGAATGTTATTGATGACCACTTTTCCTCCAGAGACATGACCTTTTACATCTTTTGGTTTTCAGTACCTTGCTCATTTTTCCAGTAGGGCTACGGGTCACCTTATAGTAAAGCTAAATCTAGTGCCAAGAGGTTTGCTTTTTAATTGCCTTTCACAAGGGCTTTAGTAGGAATGCAGAGATCCCAGGAGACACCCAAGAGCAAAGAATGAAGAGCATGGAGGTAGGACTGTCTGCCCACAGACCACACTAAGAGAGTAAATATCCCGTATGCAAAAACAAGGAAGATTGCACTCCAGTTGTAGTTTTTTAATATCATTACACTGCTACTCAATGCAAGAAAGGAATTCCACAACTTTTAGCTCTTAAGTGAAAGTAGGTCTCGCAAGGAGCTCTAAGTTCCGTTCACTTTTCCTCCTGTGCTCTTTTCTTACCATGCTTACTACCTGCTTTCAGTGGTACATCCTTTCTTAGCATCTGAAAATGGCATAAAACAAGAAATTACTGCTTTTCAATTTTTATGTCTAAATATTAGTGCAGGAAATTATTATACTTGTTTTTTTTTAGTTAAGTGGGAAATTCGAACTCATTTTCTATGTGGCTACAAAGTGAAAAGTAATATATGAGCGCCATAAATTATTTTGCTTTTCTCAAGAAAAAGTTTATGAAGATTATTCAGAGATTACTCTGCATTTTATAATAAACTTTACTGTTAATATTAATTTTTTATCTATTCTATGTGCTTACACAATTGCTGTAATACCTTGGAGCCCCAAAACCCATTGAAATGCAGATGTTGGTAAGACTGGAAAAGAAAACACCAGTACTATTATTCATAGCTAACAAAGGAGGGTCAGAAGCCCTAGTCCCTTTTCACAAAGACATCTACTTGTCAATTGTAGTTCTATGCATCTACACCTGAAAGGATCCAGAAGAGCAAGTGGAGGCTGATTTGGCAGGGTATATGAACAGCTAACTATATGTGTCTGAATTTGAAGGAATTTTCAGAAGCTGCTGAGCTGGTTTGCATTGGTGATGACCACTGATGACAAAGAAAAGAGACATTTAAAAAATATCCACCAAAGTTCTCTCTGTAGCTCTGATTTTCTAACAGCTTTAGAAAAATTGAGCCCTTTTGGGTTTCTTTTTTTTTGTTTGTTTGTTTTTTTGTTTTTTGTTTTTTAAAGTTGCTGCATAAAATTTATGTAAACAGTAAGCTCTGGGTTTTGACATTCTAGATTGCTGGACTACCTCATAATACAATATTCACTGCTTTATGAATGTATTTATTTTTCTTTGTCTGAAGCAATTTTAACCGGTCTCAAAACTTCAGAGATTCAAGCAGCATAACATTTCCCAGAATGCTAATTAGCTTGATAACTTTGTTTATTTACAGATTATTAAGCAACCTGTGAAATTAATATGTAGCATCATAATACACCGTTCAGGTTTCTTGCAGCTGCTTGCTTGGAAGGTTGTTTAACAGAAGAGCTGATGGAATGATGGTCTCACAGGGTTTGCAACTTACTGAAGGAGCAGGTTTTTTTGCACAAGTTGTATCTGTGGCTCATTGAATTGTCTTAGAAGTCAGATGTTAATTGTATCAATAAACATAGCAACAGTGCCTTTCACAGGTCCCATGATAGCCAATTTTGCTTCGGCTGGGGCTCGTAAAATGTTCTTTGACTGTATTTTTCCACAGCTGACTGTACCACACAGCTAGCATTTCTCTCTGAGTCATCTACCAAGAAAATTGGAACTGCTGGTGAAATATCCACAGGCCCCACTCTGCACCAGGCATATCAGGAGTTTCAGAAGAAAATCAATAAATTATTCCCACAGACCACCATCAATAATAAAATGGGATTTCCATCAGTAATAGTAGAACCTTTTTGCATTCATGCAAACCCCACTACTATTGAGAATTCAATTAGTTCTGCTTTTCCTTGTTAAAATATTTTAAAAACTGTAAAAGTAGATTCCAAGTTCTGCAGCCTAAGTTTTATGATTGGAGGGAAAAGACAAAGAAATACAGACAGTTCTTCATGTATGCAAGGTTTTATATGAAGTTCCTCTCAAAATGAACTCTGAAATACTTTATATTCACATTATGCTCTTTAGCACACCATTACAATTTCAACCACTTTTAAGACCTCCCATTATTCATTGCATTGAATCAAGCACCTATCTCAGAGAGCTTAACCTTATATCTTAGATTTTAGGGAAAGCACTCTAATAAGTGGGATCTGAAAGAATACTGTTGGTTATTGCCGAGAGCATTATAAATATTTTAAAATGTCATTTTTCAGTATCTTATTACACAGTAATTAACACAAAATTGAAATAGATTCTATGCAGTGTATCTCACAATTTCATAGCTGGATAGATGACACTGACTTAAAATACCTGCACAGCAATAAAGTTTATAAGCCATTATGCAGCAAAAAAATATAATCATTACTAATGGAGTGCTGAATAGGAGTTAAATACTTCTCCGTTCCCAACATAATGTAGAGATGAATAAAACTGATGAATTAAATATCTACCACCTGGAAAGCCTAGAAATTCAGTAGTTCTCGCTTTTTTTTCTCTTTTTTTGAGAATCATAGAATGGTTATGGTTGGAAGTGACCATAGGGGAGCGTTTATTTCTTTTTGTTTTTCCCTACTTTAAAACCTACAATGATTTTTAGCACAACTTAGTAAATGTCAGTAACAAGAGCTTTTTATTAATTTTTTAAAATTTATATTTAATTATCCAGAATAAAGAAGGCAGTGTTACCATTGTGGATTTCAGAACATTTGCCCATGTCTGAATCTGCTCTGAAGTACATGGTTATTCAAAGCCTTGGCTGCCCTGCTCCAGTGCTGGCCCTGGTCCCCTCTGAGCTTGGAGGTAGCTTCCACAATCCCTTCCAACTGTCCCTTCTATGACCCTATGATGGTTTGATAGGAGTGGGATTAACCCACATTTAAAATATTGTGTTTTCTGCAACTGGTTTTGTATTTATTTATCCTTTTTATTTATTTTATAATCCCACTTTGTCACTTTGCTGATATTGCCCATCAGTTATCACCAGAGAACCCTGTGTCAGTCCTCCCAGCATGCAAACTCAACAGCTTTTCAACGTGACTTTTCCCATGGCAGAACAAAGAGGAATTAATCTTTTAAAAATACAGTCAATTGAAAAACAGATTGGCTATTTTGAGTTCACTATTTTTTTTTTCTTAATGTTACAAAAGTCAGGGTAGAAGTCATGGTTTAATTCTTTCTGGATTACAGTCCAATCAGGACTTGTTAAAATTGCTCCCATGTGGAACAATAATCCATAAACAAAGAAAGAGGGGAGTTGAGCCTGCATTTCAAGGACAACCCCCCACTACTTTGAAAACCAAGGTAAAAAATTGCTCTGTTTTACTTGCCATCAGTAGGAAAGCTTGAAACACACATAAGTGACACACAACTTGGAGGAAGTCTGTTCAAATGGCATTATGAACAAAATATAGGTTGAACCACAAGAGATATGTGGAGATTTTTTTCTACCCTCACTCTCCCTTTCTCCATAAGGAAAGCTAGAAATATATGGTATAATAAAGGACTTGGAAAAAGTATGTTCAAATGGTATTATGAATACTGTGCTAACAGAGGAGCTACTTTCCATGCCTACATGGCAATGAACCAGCTGCATTCACTAAAATGGATGAGGCTTAATGTTATTCTGTATTAATTCAGAGATTTCCCTTCTGGTAGAATTTCAAATATATGTATATGCGTATATACATATGTACATACACATATATATATACATATATATATATATATATATATACTGCAGCTGTACTACAGGTTTCCTATATGACCTTGAGCAAGCTTAAGTCACTCCCTGATTTGGGTATGTATTACTAGAAGCAAGAAAAATATCNTTTTTTTTTTTCCCCCAAAAGCCTGTTCCTCAGAGACAGTTTTAAAACTGCTTGTTTAGTGCAGGTCTGGACACCTGATGATTTTTAATGTAACAGAAAACGTTTCTGTTCTCTTCAAAAAGAGAAACCATCTCCATGTGAGCTTGAAGACAAATACCAATCAACATGACAGGCAGAAACAAAAACATGCTCTGCTGTATGCTAATGTGTCCTAATTCCCTCTTCATCCAAAATGGTAGAAATTCAAAAATCACAGAAATTTATACTGGTTTTTAATCATGAACATAGGTATCCCAGAAGTGCACACTTCAGCAACTGGTACATTCAGTAGATGGAGAAAAGATAAAATAATGAATTTTTATTTGCTTAGAATAAATGCAGTAAATTCCATTTTATATAATGCTGTAAGTATACTGATTGCAATAAGCAGTCTATACTGCTCTGTAACTCCTACTTTTCCCTTCAGCTGAGTTTCTGAGATATTAGTAATTTCTATGTATTCATATTCTGGCACCTTCTCCAGGTATCAGCATACAAGATTATTCAAAAATATAAAATAATCTGCCTATAAACTCTGTGCACTCTATAAAAACTCTGTAAAAACTTGCAGAGGCTGAGAAACCAGATATTACACAGTATTTAGGCATAACATAACAGAAACTAACACTGTGATTCTGGTCCTAATGAACACCATAGACTTCTGTCAATGATTTCTGTAAGAATAGGACTTTGCATAAGGGAGACATCATTGTATGGTCACCCACTATAATCTGCATCAACACATCAGAGAAATCAATCTAGTAATATCTTCATTGAGTCACTTCTCATTATACTGGCGTATAACCTTTAAAACCAATTGGGACATAGAATTGTTAGAATTATAAAATCAATTTTGTATTAAATATACTTTATTTCTTTCTATTTTGAATTTGTGTACTTTTAACTTCCAAGCACTTGATCCACCTCTAATGCTTTTCTGCTGTGAGGAACTTTCCACAGTCTTACAGCAAAATTACTTTCTTTTAATTTTCTTTAGGATATATTTGTTACAGGGAGACGGTTTGGTCTAAATGAGCTGCTTTTCTGTCTTAAGGATGATTTCTATTTGTATTATATCTCCTTTCAACAGCTGAACAACACAAAGGGATTTTAAGGACAATGAGTATCCTTACGGTCTCCCTCACTCAACAAATACATTTATGATAGAGGCACACAAAAAGCACAGTTTTCCCCTGTTAATTAAACTTTTAGTGGATTTCCATAGGTAAGCTTGCCCTTTCTTCTCCTCCCAGGCCAGAGAGACCTTCCCAGGCTCAGAGGATCCAGAAAAACAGCACTACATGTAGCCACAGGCGGCTACCACAACACCTTCCCTAATGTGAGATCTGTGCAGCGGGTTAAGCTCCATTTGAGCCAGTAGCCCCAGACAGCCTTTGCCAGCAGTGAGAAAAGCAGCCCCTGCTCACGTGGAGTTTATCTCTCCTGAAACAGACATCTGAACTCAGCCGGATGAGATGTGCCCTGAAAGGACCTCCAGCAGCAAGAAATGGGAGCCAGGGCAATAGTCTCAGATGGAGGCATGCTTAGAGGGGTTACATGCAGTTATGTTTAATTATTTCCATCTTCACTGTAATACTTCTGAAGAGAAACACTGGTTTAGGAAAAAAGTGCCAAAATTCAAAACTTGTTTCTTGTGTGGGAAACAGGGGTGTTTAATCAAGAGTCCCAGCTTCCTGAGGATTCAAATAAAATTCCTGGTTTCGTTTCCAAACACAACTTTTTGGAAAGAGTAGGGCATTTCAGTGTCTGGGAATTCATAATTCATTATGTCATTATGAATTCAGGGAATTCATAATGACATAAAGAGTCAAGATGCTAGCACGACTGGATGTTCAAAAAAATATTTTTTTCTTGGTGAAATTGTACAGAAATTTCAGATTTATTAAAACTGTGATCAATTCCCCATAAATTATTATTTCCTTTATTTTATACTCCTTTAGCCTTGACAATAATTAGATTCAGTTAATAGGGCAAGAGTATGGATTAAATATTTGGCTATTTAGGATAGTGAAAATATTCACTATTTTCATGCGGAGAATATGTTTTCAAAGGAAGTAATTTTTTGCTAGATACAAACATCTCATATCAAAATCTTATATAATTTAGAATTTGTTTTTCTTTGGTTTTCCATTCTATCAATGTTCCATTTTCATTTTAGGAGTAATTTTTCAGAGTTAATTTATGCAACTTGGTATTTTTCCAAAGATAAAACAATGAACAAACAAAAGAAAACAATTTTTCACATAGGATTGACAGCAAACATGAGTTAAGTGTATTTAGAATTATTGTAAGAATTATTTTAAAAAGTAGTGATTTTATCTAATTGACTAATTAGTTTGGAAATTAGGTAAAAAAAGAAGTGAAATATCACTTGGAATGGGAGAAATTTTTTAATTTCAACCTTTTCCTTATAAAGGGAGAGATGTAAATCCAAACCACAAAAAATACTCTGTTGCAGTAACCTAAACAAAGAAATTGAATAGCAGATGCAGAACTGAACCAATAAATAATTTATTAAAAACCCAAAACTCCAAACAAGCAACTAGTTAGCATGTGTTGTGGTAAAATGACTTTGTCATTTTATTTAGATGTTGATTTTAATGAGTTTTAATGATAGAGAAATATTGTTGGTGTAATGTATGGCATTTCTGCAAAACATTTGAACTGGTGTCATGACAGATCCTGTTCCATGAATGCAAATGACAAAAGCTGCAAAAACAATAAAAAATATGAACATTATTTTACAAACTGCTTTATATATCATTATGGAAACATCATTACTAATATGGAACTGTATCTGAGTACCTGTATTTCCCCTCAGTTCATTACAGGACTCCCTTGTTCTCTGTTGTTTGGATGTTTTAAGAATGACTGGGATAATTATATTAGTGCTGAAAAAAAATCTCTTAGTGACAGAAGAGGGGCAGGAGTGGTTAATGAAAAATTTTAGAATTTGGTTTAAGTGAAACTGTATCTATTTCAATATGGCCAAGCACCATGTATATAGGAAAAAAAAATGCAAACTACAATAATGATATGGATTTGCTAACCCAGGAAATGGTGACGCTGAAAAGTACTTAGGGCCATGGTGGATAATCAACTAATAATGAGATCCCAGGTGACACTGCAGTAAAAAGAAATAATGGGTAGAAATATGGGATGGTGAGTAGGAGTTGTGAGATTATAATACATCTGCATTTGACAATAATGAAACCATTCATGGAATAATTCGTCCATTTCTGCTATTAGTGCATTGAGAGATGGTAAAAGCTTGCAAAGAACTCAGAGCAGAGCAGGGGGAGTAACTAAAACGTGGATGTCAGTGTGGCATCCTAGCAGACAGAAGGTACTCACTCCATCATTCCAAGGAGAAAACTAGGGGTCACTTGGTGTCCTCTACATGTCTGTGTGGGGCACAGAAATTCAACAGAAGTGTTTCCAGTGTAGAATATTACAGCAAAACAATGCCAGTATAGGAAAGCCAAGATGACTGGCATGTAGGGATGGAACAAGTGATAAGGAAACTCCCTGGTTTGACCATTCACAGACGGTGACAGTGGCACTGACAGCGCCAGGGACTGCCCCTGCTGGGACCGGAGCCCCTTCACAGTGGCTCCAGTGACCCGAGGGGTCCCTGCTGACTGCCCCACACCCCCACTCACGCCACACTGGCTTCCTGGCCGGCTTGACCCCGGATCTCCCATGGCAGGGTCTTTGATGTCTCTTTCCATAAAACCATTTATTCATGGCACAGTAACCCAGAAACAGCTCGAGCTGGTGCCTCTGAAGAGGGACCCACGAACAGAGGAGCCCCTGGGCTTTTATCCCCTCACAGGCCAGGCTGGAAACTCCGGAGTCCTGGTCACCAGGTGGGCCACGGGTGTCTTTGCTATGTGAAGGGGCAGCTCTTCACGGCCTCCTGGCTCAGCCTCCTGCCCCTGGAGCTCCAACTGAGCTCTGACCACAGCTGCTCGCCCAGGTACCTGCACTGTGCATGCTCCTCAGCAGCACTGTCTTTAAACTGATGGGGAAAAGCTTAGCTTTGATATTGGGAAGAAATCCTTCCCTGTGAGGGTGGTAAGGCACTGTCAGAGGTTGTGCAGACAAGCTGTGCACAGCCCATCCCTGGAAGGGCTCAAGGCCAGGCTTGATGGGGCTCAGAGCAACCTGGTCTAGTAGGTACAATCACTGCATATGTTGGGGGATTGGAACGAGGTGATTTTAAAGGACCTTTACAACCCAAACCATTCTGTGATTCTTTGATTTGAATTCAGCAGGAAGAAAAAAAGAGAATTAAATGGAAATGATCAATCTGTGGAATCACTTTCAAAATTTGTCGGTGAAGTTTTTGTTATTAGAAACTATAAAGCCAGAACAGGATGTTTGTTTCACAAGACACCACACACTTCAACTCTGACTATTGCACTTTGGGTAGGAATTAATGCATGGTGCTCTTATGGTTTGAACTTGTGATAAAATTGAAGTGTACCCTAGGGCCCACCAAAATCTATGAATGGTGCTATTGATATGGAGAAATAGTTGGCACTTCTGGATATGATTTGGAATATTGCCTCTCATTGTGAACAAAAAAGTGTTTTGAACTTTTATTAAAGGCTCCATTTTAGAGCTTATGTACGCTTAAGATATTATGACTACCAAGAGGCTGAGGTCTCAGCCACAGGCAGTAGATCACAGGCATGACTTGATTTACAGATGCTGCACACATGGAAGCACGTGTCAAACTGAGAGCATGGTAGATGTGCATGATAGTTGCTCTCAGCATGAAGGGTACAAAATTTGAGCACCTCTGATCCTGATGTCCTGAGCTCACACTGGGTGGAAATCTGCCTAAGCCAAGAACTTCTAAAAGAAGAACATTGAAGTGTCAAGCACTGCTTGGTTTAGCCAATTGGTAGTTTGTGGTGCAGACCTCAACACTGAGGAAGGAAGATGCTGAAGCTGTTGTCTTTCCATGGAGCATTCCCCTTACCATACACAAACAGACTCCAACATCTGCTTTTGCCACCCAGGGTGCAGATCCTGGCCCCTTTCTAGGACTCCACAGTCTACAATAAAGGGAATTACAGCAAAAACAGCTTTGATGGAGAACAGTGTTACCTTAAGCCTCAATTATTCAGAAAGACCAGTCTGATTTCACAAGTTATTATTCTCCTTCTTCTTTGCTACACCAGTGGTTTGTTCCAATTCCTTTCCCCGGGAGGCTGAGCCTGAATTGTATTCCAGGGGCAATTCAGAAACTAGAATGCAAGCTGGGCCTCATTTTTGAAAATTAACATTTAACTTTAATTGTTCCTTCCCACGCTACTTTGAAAATTATTCCTCTGTGCAAACTGAACAAGAAAGGAAAAGGTCACGTTCAAATGTGGATTTTAAAGAACCCTGAATTTTAGTTCTAGTTTACCACCTTGTCTTCATCTTAAATATAGCAATAAAAACAAAACAAACCTTGTCTGCATGCCTGCTTTACATTAGAGCCTTACAAGAAAAGTTATATGTTGTCTGTTTCTTTGCTTAAAAGAAAAATAACCAATTTGCTCTTGTGTGGTTCAGGGGAAAATAGCCTTGAGAAAATGTTATTGATGTAGTGTATTTATGTAGGGTTGCAAGACAAATTATGCCATCAGCAAATAAGGTCAGAGTAGCAGAGTGAATTACTGGCAAAAATAGGTTCCTTGCAAAGGACAAAGGTTCTTTTAAATGCATATAAACCTTGAAGCCATATGAGAAGAAATAATATAGATTCAGGGTGGAACGTAGTATTTTAAAGCTCCCCAAAAATCCATGTGATTTTTTTTTTGTGGATGACTATTACCTTTTCAAGAAGGATGAAGAGATTCAGAATATGTGCCTGTGATTATTGGGAGGCAATTAAAGGACCATGTTGTAGTGTGGTGCAGCTGCTTCAGTTCAACTTTGGACCCTGCCTTCAGAGGGGAAAAGATTGCACTTAGGCACGAGTTCCTACTGCTTCTCATGGAGTCCTAATGTGGTTTTCTACAGGAGGAAGAAGGAACACATCAATAGATGAGAATCAACCTGCTTAACCACAAGTATGCACAAGAGTACACGGCAGAGAAGAGTACACTATTTAGTTTTTAAGAAAGAAGAATTCTGCTCTACTGTTCTGGATATTTCATGTAATTCCTCATCTGTCTGAAAACTGTTTAACATAGGCACTGCTAAATTATTCCTAGTGCACTTCAAGCCTTCCTGACAATTATACAAGTGAGTTTGAAGGTTTATTTCTGCACAAGTTCTGGGTTGGCCAGATGATAGCATCAGTTATTTAAGAAAAAAAAATCATAATCAAATGAATTTGATAAATAATCTTTAAATAAAACAGCATATTAAGAATGTCAACAATACTTTGCAGTTGCAATTGACAATAGCATTTTTAAAAATATTAAAGTCATTGCTTATCAGATGCACCAAGACTATCAAGCTACACATTTCACACTAATCATTCATGACAATGCAAATTCTGGAGAAGACATCAGAAAGAAGATCTTCTTCTTTTAGGGATGCCCTAACTTTTGGAATAGAGCAACACATAGGATGAGTTCAGAGGTACAGCCAAAGCCAGGACTGTATTTGCTGCACTGATGTAAACTCAAGACCATCTGCCCATGACTTGACAGAACTGGTACTGGAGAGAGTGAATTCGAGTGGCCCAGAGCTGAGCCTGGGAAAGACCTGACACTGTCCTTGCAGGTGGTGAAGGTCCCCAAGGCAATCCCCATCCTAATCCCATTCCTGACTGGCAGCAAACACCATGGTTGCATGTGCACAATTGTACATGTCCAGGCTTGAACATGACATGCAATGATCTCCTGTTCTCAGCACGTTTCTCATCCCAGGCAACTAGACATTGCTCATAGGATCATAAAGTATACTGAGTTAGAAGGGCCCAGCCAGGATCACCAAATCTGACTCCTAGCCCTGCACAGAACAGACACAAGATGGCCAAGTACAGTCCAAGATGTGTTCCTGATAGGCAATTTGGGCGTCAACAACTTATTTTCAGGGCTTAGGAGGCTTGCTAGGGCATCACTGGGCTGCATCTGGGACTGGCTGAGGTTGTTGGGATCAGCCCTGGATGGTGAGACACTGCTCTTCTCTGAGTGGATGCTTCTGTCTTCTCCCACCCCAGGAGCTACCAACCCTCCTGCCCTCAACTCCTGTTATGGGTGATAGTGGCCAGTTAGGGAACTAGCATTTAACTATTGTTCTTTCCAAAGAAGAACTTTCTCCTTTCAAACTGCTGCTGAACTAATCTGTCATGACAGCCAATCATACAATATGGTCACTGACATTAAAACTGGTTTTTAAGCTTTACACTACTCATTTTTAGCTTTCCGAAACAATATGGCCACTGACAGCTAAAACTGGTTTTTAAGCTTTATACTGCTCATTTTCAGCTTTCCAAAACTTTGTAAATCACCTCTGACTTCCTGGGCATGTAGCATTGTCACTGTGCTTCTGCTTTCCCAAATGTTGCTTGCTGTATAAGTCCAAAGAACTTTTCTGTCCTTTGGTTGTGGTTTAAGAACAAAAATCTGTGAAACAGGTTTATGCAACAAGACGGTAGAAGGGGACTTTAAACAGTGTGATTGAGAAGAAATTATCTTTACACAGGAGGCAGGTGCTTAGATATATACAGTTCATAATTATAGGCTAAGAAATAGGCCTAAAGAGTTCCGTTGTGGATCAGATGTTAAAGTAATAACCTGTGAGACTGGATTCCTTGAATGCAATCCTGATTTATTATCAACTTCTAATTTAGTGGTAAGTAAGATCTTTCTGAGATGAAATCCAACATCTTTTAGAGGTGCTTTTTGCTGATGTAACTCAATTGATTCTAATGGAATCACTTTCACTTTACGTCAGTGATAATGAAATCAGTATATCATTACTGTCTCAGTTAACTCATCTACCAAGTAGATTCAGTTTATCGACCAGAGCCAGGGGACAGTTTAGAACTGGAATTTTAATTTTATTCTAAAAAACCCACAGATTTTTTGTAATTAAAAAATTGGTAGAAGACATGACAACTGTTCTTACTTAAAGACTGTGACTCAAAAAAGAATGTGTTGGACTCTTGCACTGAAAAAATGCATGATTTTTATAGAATTGTAGAACCATTAAGGTCAGAAAAAAACCTATAAGTTCATGGAGTCTAGCAACTTACTTCTGAAAGCAGGCAAGGAAATGTGACAGGAAATCACACCTTTACTTGTTTTTTTCTGTTCCTTGATAATAATTTTTTGTTTGTTTATTTCTGCTCACATTTCAAGATGTGAAAAAATAATGAAATACCAAATTTTCCTCAAGGCAGTATTTAAAATATTATTCACATGACAAGCTGAACATATGCCAGCAGTGTCCTGGCAGCCAGGAGAGGCAACTGTGTCCTGGGGTGCCTCAGGCACAGCATGGCCAGCTGGGCAAGGGAGAGGATTGTCCTGCTCTGCTCTGCTCTGCTCTGCACTGGGGCAGCCTCACCTCGAGGACTGGGGGAAGTTTTGGGCCCCACAGTATAAGAAATACATTAGGCCATTAGAGTGCATCAAAAGGAGGGCCACAAGGATGGTGAAGGGTTCTAAGGGCAAGCTGTATGAGGAGTAGCTGAGGTCACTTGGCCTGTTCAGCCTGGAGGAGACTGAGGGGAGACCTCATTGTGGTTTGCAACTGCTATGTAAGCAGAGGGGCAGCACTGATCTCTTGTCTCTGGTGATCAATGACACGACCCAAGGGAATAGCATGGAGCTATGTCAGGGGATATTTAGGTTGGATATTAGGAAAAGGTTCTTCACTGGAACAGGCTCCCCAGGGAAGTGGTCACAGCACCAAATCTAAATTCAAGAAGTGTTTGGACAATGCTCTCAGGCACATGCTGATACTCTTGGGGATGGTGGTGGGAAGGGCTAGGAGCTGGACTCAATGATCTTATTGGGTCCCTTCCAACTCAAGATATTCTAGAATTCAGTGATTCTATGATCTCTAGTTTTTATTTACTTTACAGGGGTGTTTGAAGGCACAAGTTAAGTCAAAAAAAGAAATAGAAAACCTTGGGTAAAAAGAATAAAGAGTTAATGTGTATTATCTACAGTTTCTGCTAAATACTAAGTTACCATACTCATTTTTCTAGCTTTATTGTCATCCCATTTGACACATTTCTAGCATATTTTTATTCCCTTTAGGCTTCATGCTTTCTTGTGATGGGCCATCTGGCTTCTCTGGAGGAAAAGGCAGTCATAGAATCATAGAAGTGTTTGCATTGGAAGGAACCTTAAAGACCATTTAGATCCAACACCCTTGCCATGGGCAGGGACACCTCACACTACACCAGGTTGCTCAGAGCCCCATCCAACCTGGAATACTTCCAGGGACAGGGCAGCCAGAGCTTCTCTTGGCAACCTGTGCCAGAGCCTCACCACACTCACAGTAAAGGATTTATTTCTAATACCCAATCTAAACTTTCCCTCTGTCACTATAAAGTCATTGCCCCTTGTCCTGTCACTACATGCCTTTGCAAACCATTCCTCTCCAATTGTCTTGTAGGTCCCATCCAATTAAACAGAGTGGGAAACCCTAGAACAGTGCTCACCATTTTGCTTGTTTGCAGAATCTAAATAAAAATCTGCGTTTTTCTGTCTGGAAGTCTTTGTTTTGGTTTTTCTTTTCCAAGTTTCTTTGGGGAGGGTGCAAGTTTTTAACATCTTGAACCTAGCTTCAGCCAGAGTTGGAAGCAGTTTGGTTTTCTCTCTTAATGCTACAGAAGAAATGACCATCTTACATCTCTTGATGTGAAAAGGAGTATCTCATTTGCATTCTTAGTTATAAGAAATTGGCACTATGGTATATAAAAGCACCATTTAATATATTTACTCTACAGAGAAGCACATGAGTACTTTATCCCTGTGTTACATATGACAAAGCAAAACCAGACAGACTGTACACTAGATATTAAGAATATTGAATGACTAATTTTCAGAAAGTCAAGATCAGGTGTCTGCTCAGATTAGCCTTGTTTGGGTTTATTATTATCATAATTATCATTCTTATGATGATAATGACTGGACACCTGCTCAAGCAGCAGGTTAAATTGTATTAGTCAGTGTCTAAATATACACAGAGTAAAAAAATCAGTTTCTAACTATAGTGCTTATTGTCTCAGGATGAAATGAGAAACCAAAGTGGGATATGGACAGAAAGGGAGCAACAAAGGGGTGAGACCCAGAGCTACACAAGATTCCCAATACAACATCCTCAAGAGGCATCACAGACATTTTATGAGCTAAGTGTGCAATCGATCTGAGACTGATACTATATTGAATAGATTTATATCTTGATAGGTGGTTGTATATAGACATACAAATATCCATTATACAGTTTCACAGAGGTTTGCAATAAAATCTTTCCGTTCCTGCAAAGCGTCGGTTGAAAAGCACCAAGGTGCCTTTTTGAAGGTACTGCACCTAAGTGCCAAGGGTAGACTTCTCTAGCTGGTAACTAAGAAACTGTCTCTTAGTAGGTGGTAAGTCATGAAGATCCTTGAATCTGAAGATTGATGGCTTTGTTAAATGCTATGCAAGAGCAAATAAAGGAGTGTCTAGAACAGAACAGAGATTATCAGGAAAAAAAAAAGGAGAAGGTTAAGAAAAAACCTTAACAAAATCAGAAGTTTCCACATTTTGCTTCACAAGACCAAAAAATCAAGTAATAAGTCAAATAACTGAGCTGTTGCATGACCACAATAGGCACAATTAAACTGATGTGAATGGAGGATGCTGAAAAAGGCCTAAGAGGTTCTTGTGGACACCAAACTGAGCATGAATTTGCCTGAGGAATACAACAAAACTGTTCCAAAAGGACAGCAAGATAAAAGAAACAAATATCTTCCTTCACTTACTTCCAGTAAGGCCACACTTGAAATAATGATCCAGTTTTGGACCTCCCTAATTTAGGGGAAAAAATTGGAGGGAATGCTGCAGACAGCTGCCAAGATTATAACTAGCCAGGGTAAGTGACATATGAGGCGAGTTTGATAGAACTGAGCTTGTTTAGTCTGACAAAAGAGACATTCCATAGCAGTCTGGAACTTTGTGAAATGGGTGAGTGAAAACTGGGAGTTACCCACGGTGGATATAGATTCCCAGTCCTTGGCGTTTTTCTATATGTTTTTCTAAAGTCATGGCTGACCTGATCTGGCATTGGTGGTGGTCCCAGTCTGGGTGGAAAGTTCAACCAATGACCTCCAAAGGTCTTCAACCAGCATTTTTAGGAAGACAGAGCAATAGCTATATTGCTGCCAGTGGTTCATCTTTTTGAGGAACCAGAGAAAGCTGTCTGATGCAGACAACTACATGTAAAAAAAATTCTGATTAAGTGATGAAAGTTATGAAAGCCACAGGACTGGTATTTATTAAATTATTCCTGAGCATCACTTTGTCTCATAGTATTAAAAAGTTGAAAAGGCCCTTTAGTGCTGTGCCACAAAGTCCCACAATTGCCATCCCACTCAAGCTAACAGAGAAAGTGCATGAGTTTTTAGGGACAGCAGTACCCACTACATTCCTGAGAATTCATGTCTAGATCTATTAGGATGACAAGCTACGAATAAAATATGAAGACCATATATATTCTGGTACTAAAATTTAAAATACTGCAGAATTTCAAATTAGAAGTTCATGGAACTACACTAACTGAAAGTTGAAGTTTGGGAGATTGAGTCATTATAAGAATAAGCAATGAAGTTGATTCTTTCTGTTTGGAGTTTTAAAACAGTTTTAGTTTACCCACTAAGGAGACACTGTTAGTGATATATTTACAAGGGAAAACTTCTAAGAGGGGCATGTAGGAGGATAGTTTTAAGGTTATGATAATTCTTTTAGGGCTCGTGTTTGTGCAGAATTACTAGGGACATGCCTAATAAAACATACAGCATCAGTCACACATGCAGACACACTCAAGATCTGGCTTCTAGCTTCGACGTTTGTCCCACTCTGTGACAAACAATACATAAGGAAAGTGAAAAAAATGGAGCACTGAACTTGAAAATGAAACCTCAAAAATGTGAGAATAATCCTCTGACACAAGGCTGAGGTTTGGCTTCCTGCATTACTGGAGGAGCATTTTGGCCTCTCAGGGATGTCTTTCCCCAGAGGCACAGGTTTCAATTTGCACCAGGCTTCCACAAACTATTCACTGAATTATCACAAAGTTACTAAATCCTCCAGGGCTCAACCTGGTCCCAGTATAACTCCTACTGAGTACAGGCAGAAAGAAAGTGATAATTAAAAGAGAATGTGGTAAAGGAATGGACATCTATTTGAGATGTTACCTGGTGTTAGAAAAAGAGGTGTATTAACGTCCAAAAAACCATATGAAACAATATCAAATATAATGATGGCTTTCTCCTGAAGGTACTCTTAAAGGGCACCTCTCATCCAGAATTGAATCAAATTATTTACTTCTAATGTCAATTTGCAATATTAATTAACACAGTCCTTAAAAATCTGTTCCTTGAAGAAGCCCTTTAAATGATGTAACACGCCAACGTGATTCTAAGCCCTTACTTTTTCATGCTGCAGATTTTTAAAACAACTACCCTCTGTTCAGTACTGGCATTGCCAGGAAGAGCTGGAGTGCCAGGAAGAGCTGGAACACCAGCTCCTGTAAGGGCCATCTCGTTGTGGTGGTTAATCAAGAGCTGTTAAGAGGAGCAGAATTTGGAATAATAATAACAACAACAGTAATAACAACCATGGTGGTGATGAGACATGCACAAAACTACAGAAAAAAAAGTTCAAGAAATGAAATCTTCCAAGTTAAAATCAGGAATACTGCATAATAGTCAACAACTCTAAGGCTACAAGTTCTCAGATACTAGCAGTATATGGGTAGAGAACTAGCTGTGAATATAGGCTATGGTAGGTCCAGTTGATGAAATCCTTTATTTCCCTGAAGACAGACACAGGTGCAAAGAAGAGTGACACAGCTACAGAATATATTTTATAAGAAGGGATTAAACCAGTTTATTCGTTTAACAAGATGAAGGTACATATGGGATATGATTGCAACATATACAAAATATCCTTTCCCCTTCTCCCTCTTTATAATCATGTAGAGAAGATACAGATAAACTGGTCATCAACATCCCTGGAGTGTCTACTAGTCAGATATTTATTAGTCCAGGGGCAGGGTTACATAATAGCTCTCCAATAAAAAGACTAAGGAAAGGAACAAAGTCTAGGAAGGAACTGAGATCTCTAGGACTGAACGTACTGCAAAGTCCAAGGCAGATTTAGGATGGAACTTGGCCACTCTGACTGGAAATCCATTTCCCTATTCAGCCAAAATATTTTAAAACTTGAGATCTCCAAAGCATTAACTTTTCTGCCTTGAAATTATCTGGTTGATTTAGAGCAGAAGAGGATCTAGTTTTAAGCATAACACCAGAGAGCAGCAAATAGATTATGAGGACCTGCAGAAACTGGGCAGCCTTAGCTTTTCAGTATTTTCTTCTGTGCCATGGTTGGCTATTGCATGGCTTTACTGATCTTCTTGCCAAACTAATGCTATTCCGAAGTGGCTTCATAACTCTTCAAAAACTCTCCAAAAGCTCTTGTGGTAGTGAAGGGTCTGGAGCACAAATCTGATGAGAAGCAGCTGAGAGAGCTGATGGGTGTTTAGCCAGGAGAAGAGGAAGCTCATGGGGGGATTTTATTGCTCTAGAACTACCTGAAAGAAGTTGTAGCCAGGTGGGGAGTTGGTCTCTTCTCACAAATAACAAGTGATAGAACAAGAGGAAATGGCCTCAAGTTGCGCCAGGGAAAGTTTAGACTGGATATTGGGAAAACTTTGTGCTGCAAAAGGATTGTCTGACATTGGAAGAGACTGCCCAGGGAAGTGGCTGAATCACCCTCACCGGAGGTATTTAAAAGATATGCTTATGTGGCCCCCGGGGACATGATTTTGTGGTGAGCTTGGAAGCCTTGGATTTACAGTTGGATTCAATGCTCCTAGAGGTCTTTTCTAGTCTAAATTATTCTATTTTTACAAGTGTCAATTCTTATTATTACTGAACTTTCTTAGTGCTTTCTCATTGCTCTCTTTTACTTCTGCCATCTTTTTCTCATTTTAAAATGATATCCAGAACCTTACACTTTCAGGACTTGTTTTTCAGATAACTTGATATAGCAATGTTTACAGCCTGGAAGCTCTTCAGACCTCACCAGCTGAGATTTCTCTTGGCATTATAACATCCCTGGCTGGCATGCAGTCAATGAACCCTGCTAATATACCATCAATCCTGACTGGCCCTGGAGAAAGGAGAGTGCCGGGACTTGGCCAGAATACTACTGCATTTGGCTTATTCCCAGCTGGAGTTGTTTTAAACAGTCCCCAGGCTGCTTTAACACTTGCCAAAGACAGCTCAAAAATCAGTGAGCTGACTCCCTGAGCCACCCCATTTCCTGCACCTTCTGTGCCCAATGGTCTCTGGGCACATCAGGCAACGGGGGCCAAGAATCTCTTCTGATCCACTGCCACTGACAAACTTCAGTATGATCAAAGCTCCTCAGCACACCTATCACTCTGTCAAAGTAGCTGAGCATTACTGCACGCAGGAAGAGATGAGTTCTGCAAAAATGGTGAGAGAAACTGAGGTGAAACTTTCCGATATGTGACAACTGTTTACACATTATGCTTTATAACTCTGTGAAACACAGTTAAATCTCAAACTCCACACATTGCTGCACACATGTTGGTGAGGCACAATCTCCCATTTCTGTATGTGCATTAATTGCCACACATTAATAAGCCAGCAGTCTCTCTTCTTGCAATAAAGCAGAGGCGTGGGCATTTGCAGAAAACCTAGTCCATTTCCTTTTCTAAAAAATTCCTTATTTTTTAAAATATGAGTTGCTGTGAAATTAGTATAAAAATTCAGTATGTGAGAGTTTCTACTTGTTGCCTAGGCTTTGTGGAGGTAGTTAAAAAAGGTGCAAAACAAGTATAAAAGCTATTGTTACTGTCTGTGTTTTCTACTCCCCGTGCCCTCTGGATGTAAACAATGCCATAAGGCAATAAGTTGTCTTGGCTGAGACTTGGCAACAGAGTAGATTCAAAAGTCCTTCATTCTTCCCCACTAAATTAATCTGATTTATCCTTTAAATATGTTGAAATCAATATGAAAAGACTAACTTTTAAATGGAAAAAGTTCTTTGTTCAGACGCTGAGCCATCACCATGACAGTGTCCATTTTCCATGCTCAGCTGAATCAGTACATGCCTGCCTGCCAGCTCCACCGACTTAGCATGGGCAGGGAACGTGCGCTTAGCTTTGTTGGGAACGTTTATTCTCAACATCATTGCAAGGGGTTTTTTTGGGCCAAAGAACACAGGAGGGCTTGTTTGTCCTGAAATTCAACCTGTCACTCTGAACTCAGGGATTAACCTTATTTTGCTAGTGAGTTTTGGCAGCTGTAGCTGGTAATTCTGTAACTTTCAACTTTTGTGGTTTTGGTGTGGGTTTTGTTGTTGTCTGTTTGTTTTTTTAGTTATTTGTTTTTTTTGGTTTTGTTTTTTTTTAAATTTAAATAAAGCCACAACAGTATCTGTCTTGTTATTGTAACTCAGCCCTTATCTTTTAAAGAAATCTATTTAAAGATATTACTATTGTGTACTAAGTAATACTGCTGGACATGTTGAAAACTATCTGCTTCTGGGATATGTGCTCTGTGCTCTGCAGACCCAGGGACCATAAACTCTTCAAGAAAGGCACACTGTCTTCTCCTATTCACTTCTGTAGATTCTGTAAATTCATGTCAGATTCTGATTCATATTAGGTATAAAAATTTATTTTGGGTAAATTATGGCTTTCAGGCAAATACAGAAGCTTTTGGGCAAATACAATGGCTTTAGGCAGAAGGCTAGATTAATGTAGTCTAGTGGAGGGTATCCCTGAGCATGGCAAAAAGGCTGGAAATACATGATCTCTAAGATTCCTTCCAATTCAAACTCATTCTGTGAGTCTGTGAATCTCTGAAATATCTTATTAAATTCAAATATCCAGCAATATATCCAAATCTGCTTCTACTAGTCTTATTATCACTAAAATACCAATTCCCTTAAATAAGAAATTGATTGAAACTGCAGTAGTCTTTTTTAAAACTATTTTTTAAATGTTTATCAAAATCACATCAATTGCATGTCTCTGCCTTTATTATGGTTATGTCTCTTTCTATTAACCTTTCTTTATTTTCATCATTTCACTGCTTCACCTGTAAGAAACATTTTTGAAATCTGACCACGGTTTACTTCTGAATTGTGGGGTACACCATTTGTGCTGCACACATTTTCAACACAAATACACACTGAATGCTCTTACATAACAGGACTTTCCAGAGGGACAAATAAGGCAAGGGACAAAAGTTTAAAGCCTGTTAGTCAAACACATGGGCATTTGTTTGTTAATGGCCTAAGCGCTAATGCAATGTTGGCACAGCACAGTGTATTTACATACCACAATATCCACAAAAGGATTAAAAACAATTTTACAACAAATTGTCATCTAAAATTCAAGAGTGTCAACATTTGGGGGTAAGTGCATTACTTTAGAGCATTACTTTAATTACTGAATAAAATAATGAAAAGCAATGCTGATGGAATACCCTTCCTTTTATTTACAATGAGTGAGCAGCACCAAATATATTTCTAAGTCAAAGCATCAACTGTCTGCTGAGCCTTGACAAGCCTCCCAGTGATTTGATCCTCTGGTCCTGAAAAGTTAATAGCAAGCAGCAGAGGTCTTGTCAGGTGCCATTTACTTGCTGTGACAAACAACTTAGATTGTGAAAGACACAACTAACGATTGGAGATTAGTCTGAAATGCACCTTGAACTGGCTGTACTTCTGCATATATGGGAGAGCTCATTGTGACCTTGCAGTAATCTAAGGGGAGTTTCAAAAAGATTGAGAGTGATTTTTGCATGAGAAGACAGTGAAAAGTACAAGGAGGAAAGGTTTTGAACTGCAAGAGGGGAGAGTTAGGCTAGATGTTAGGAGACAGTTTTTTATGCAGAGAGTGAGGAACAGGTTTCCCAGAGAAGCTGTGGATACCACATCCCTGGGAATGTTCAAGGCCAGGTTGGATGGGGATTTGAGCAACCTGGTCTAGTGGGTGACATTTCTGCCCATGGCAGTGGGGTTAAACCTAGATGACCACTAAGATCCCTTTCAACCCAAACCATTCTATGATTCTATGATTTTCTGAAAATATTACTCTCCCTTTGTTAACTGTGCTGAAATTCCTCATGCTGTTATCTGGGGAGAGGAGCCACTAGCCAGGACAAGCCTGGCTGCATGCAGACCTTATCAAGCTCAGTCCAAACAAAGGCAGGATCTACAGTGCGAGCAAGAGGAATAATTATGAAATCATACATAAATACATCACTTTTGGTACAAAGAAATTTCTGCTCTGGGTCACACCAATGGCTCATTATATCCAGAATGCAGTCTCTGGAAATCTCAGACACATGCTGCTTTGAGAAAAATATCAGAAGTCTCTGACTGTAAAACTCCCTTTATTCTAACAGCTAATGCTTAAATTACACCCTAAAGCAGAAGTTTTGTATCCGAAAAGAAGGGAGGTGTGCACACAGAGCAGTCTTGTCCCAGTACTCATTTAGATGGTGGGTAAGGCATGACCCCACCCAGGAAGCCCAGCTTTATCCCCATTCTCAAAGCTATTTTTCTGGTAATGTATTTCACAGGCTGCATATCCCTGTACCACATTTTCTTTGCCTACTTTTTACTTTTTCTTACTTATTTCTTTTTTTATGTGTTAAGACACTTTTCAATGTATTTTACCTTCTCTATGCCATTCCTTATTTTATGCTTGCAGCACATATTATAGATTGCTGAAAACATATCCTCCTAAGCCTTGCTCTATCATGAGTCTAACAGTTTTTGTATCTGAATCAAAAAGTTAAAATTTGCTTAGACTGTGCTTTTATATCACAAGCCAGGTGAGATGGGTGCAAGATTCCATGTGGCACAGGAAAGAATATGAAAACATCTATTTAAAACAATAAAACATTTTCATTCAGTGTGGCTGTGCTTTTCAAAAAAATGGCTACGCAGTCTATGTCTGATGTTTGACGGATTATCCCTTATGCTAATTTGAGTGAAAAAGATAAGCTGTATTTAACAAACCCCTCCAAATCTACTTCTGCTTAGCTAGAGAACAGGAAGACATAGCAACCAAAATCTGAACCTATTCTGTCTTGGTAGTCATGAAGCCAGAGCACCTGTGGGCAGAAGCCAAGTAACAAGGAACATAAAACATGGAAAGACTGAGACAATTTTGCAGAGCCACTTTTGTGCACAGAAATATCTTGCATGGTCAACCACAGACTGCATAAACAGAGGTGCTTGGAGTGCCATGGTCAGGCATATAGGCAAGACATGGGAATTCTGTACTGAGAAAAACAAATGCAGGCTTCAAATGGAGTCTTAAGGGAAATGGAAAGAATCAGAAAACTCAAACATATACCTTTTTATTCATCGAGGTGTTTCCAAATATCTAAATATATAAATTAATTAATAAATAAACAATTTTTATGCACAGAAGGAAACTGGACAAGATAAAGAAGGCTCTCTGCTTCAACTCTGTTTGAGTTGTTGAGTTGTTTGAGTGTTGTCTGCAACACTTGTGTGTGAGCAGAGCAGTAACTGAAAGCATGGGTACAGATATGGTTCATTTTATAAGAAGAAAAGCATTTCCATTTCAAAAGCTGTGTAAAGACAAGCTACCATGAATCCACTCCTGGGGAAAGGCAAGTGAAACCTGACTTAATTTCCAATAGTGCATTTGAGATTTTGCTTATGGCTCCTAAAATCATTGTTTTGCAACTGGCACTCTCCAAAGCCTTTTGATGCTGCCTTATGGTCTGAGTAGGCACCCTCAGTGTCCTCCCAGAGCTCCCCCTGGGACATTGGTTATCACCCCTCAGTTTCTACAATGAAGCTTTGGTGTGATCATCTCTGGTACCCTACCTGCATCTCTTTTACTTTTCACCTCCACAATGGAAATTCTTGGTGCTCACCAGTGATGTAAAACCAGGGTGCAAGGAATGGCTCAACTGCTTGCATTTTGATGAGAAACTAAGGTAAAATAGGTGCTAAAAATACAAATGTTATCAGATCACAGAAGTTGCTATCTGGATAGCTGCAATGAAGCTTAAGCAATGCAACATCAGCTGCCTCAGAGTCAGGGTTTATTTGCTAACTACCAAAAGTCTGGACATAAGGAAGTGAACACAAGTACCTTTTAGACTAGAAATGTCAATTCTGTCTCCTGCCAGCTACCATATCACTTAGGCATATTGGACAGTTGCAACATCAGTAACACACACTTCAGATCAGATGCATCACAATCCAAAACTAAAAATAACACCAATGTGCTCTCTAGATCAGATATATTTTAACATCAGAATAATAGTTACCTGTGTTTCATGTGATACCCATTGCAATATTTAGTTTACTGAATTTTAATGTTCTTCCTTTATTGCATTTTCTCTATGACTAAATCCTAATTTCCTGCCTAAATATCTAAATTCACTTCTTTAGATTTTCTGCCAGCTTATTTTTTTTTTCTCATTTTGTATGATAATAATTTGATGAGGTTTTCCATGTTTTAGCCACTGTCTGCAAGCCAGGAACATCAAAAACTCTATGATTCTTCAAAATATAACAGAATCATGCATGTAGAAGAATGCAATAGAACAAAAAAAAAAAATCAGTTTTAAACCAAAAGAAAGGTATTTAGATTAAACATTAGCAAAAAGTTCTTTACTCAGAGTATAGTGAGGCACTAGAACAGGTTGCCCAGAGAATGTGCATGCCACATCCCTGGAAGTGTTGAAAGCCAAGATGGATGGGTCTTTGAGCAGCCAGGTCTAGTGAAAAGTGTCTCTGCCCATAGTAAGGAGGTTGAAACTTGAGGGTTTTTAAGATTCCTCCCAATCCAAGATATTCTATGATTCTATGATATATTTCCAAGTAAAAGACAGAAACAAAGAAGTAAAAAGGCCCTTATTTCTTTAGAACACTCTAGGCCACCCTATCCAAACAGAACAGTTGTTTCAAAGCTCACAAGAAAAGAGAAAAGAGTTGGAAAGTTCTTAAGGGTTTTCCAAGGTGGACCAGATTCAGGCAGTTCCAACAAGGCTCTGGGGTTCACTTGTCTTTCTAAAGGGTTGCTCAAGGCCTCTACATGAATTGTTCCTGCCTGCTGCTGACTGTGTCTCCAGATGATTAAATCACTTCACTGAATCAGTTGTCTGGGCAGTTTTATAGATGCTGCTGTCAACTCAAATGCAGGAAAGGTAACAGCACTCTGTCTTTCAAGCCAAATATTAAGTATGTGCTCTGGTCTCCGAAGTGCTGAAATGCACAGGCTAGCACCACACTGCAGATGCTCCTGGATGGCTGAAGAGCTCATTCCTGTGGTCAGAGTTCTTGGCTGAGGCTTTATGAGCAAGCAGTAGGTGGGATAAGGGTATCCTCAATAGAAGGCTCACATCGTCTATCTCCTGTGACCTTGTGTTCATTTTTCTCCAAAAAGCAAAGTGTGATCAAGATGCAGAGAGTCCTTTGGTTACAATGTCTTTTGGGCCAGGCATCAGGGGGTGCACGAATGGGCTCTGTTTCTGTTGCTCCTGTTCACAGGATGCTGTTAGACATCCTAACCAGCATCTTTTTCATGCCACAACCATATTCATGCAGACTGTTGTGGCTAAAGATTATTCTGTCTCAAACCGACATGGAAGAGTGTATTAGCAGTTAGGGACAGCAGGCAGCTTCCAGGTAGTTATTGCCAGTTGTTTCTCTCTGCTTGGTGAGACTCTCATAGCAGTGATCTGTTTTCAGCCTCAGATGCTGCCTGGCTTTCCAGGAATAAGGCATTTTATTTTGGGAATTTCCCTTATCACTTCTGCTCATTCCGCTGCATAGTCTTCTCTTGTTTTGCCTTGTACTCAGAACCAGCAACCAAAAATCTGCACATGTTTCCAGGCTAAGTATTTTTCAAGTATTATCAGGATATTTCCCTTGGCATATTGCAAGCATGGGGAAGGGAGGCATGACAGATTTGAAAATGCTGTGTAACACAGCATCTCAGGTGTAAACCCAGTGCCAGTGCTGCAGCACTGCTCTCCACTGCTGCTCGTGGCAGTAGAAGTCAGGGAAGGTACATATAGTTACAAGGATTGAAGAAAAATGAAATTCCTATACACTTGTAGATATTCTGTATTACATCAGTATTTATAGATACTGTAAATTATATTAAAGTATTAAAATATTTTAATTATAATAATATAATAATTGTATTAATATATTAAAATATATTAAAATATCTATAAAATATTATGTTGGGAGGTGTGTAGGCTAGGGAAATTTAAAGAGAAATAACTTCCTGATAATGGGATAAAATCTATAAAGGCTTTATCCCATCATCTGAGCACTGGTGCAAACTAAGTCATATAAAGTAAGCCTGGAGCCATCTGGGATGGAAAGAAGGTGCCCCTAGGGCATCCAACATTGCTCTTGATTAAATGTCTCAAAAGACACAGGAACAACAACTCTTTTATTTTTTTCCCTCCTCTCCCTTTCACCTGTTGAAATCAGCATGTTGTTACCTTGGTGACCACTGAGTAGCGGTCAGCTTCTTCCTCTGTAGCTGTTTGATAAGAATGTTTTTGCCCATTTCTATGTTTTTTTAATAGTCTATTAGCTACAAAATCGTTCATCCCTATTGTACAGGGATCAATACACGTGAGAGTCAATGGACTCCATTATATGTGTGACAAGATATCCAGAGTAACACCTATAATCATCTCCCTAAAATGAGACATTAAGGCCAATGTAATTCACAAAAGGCTCTTCACCATTCACAACCTCCCAAGGCATGTGCTGTCAAGATTTACTTTCACATGCAAGCATTTTAAACTTTCTCCTACAAAATCTCATCCTGGGAATAGCTGCCAATGGTGCCTTTGCACCCTGTTTCAGGTAACCTTAATCCTTAGCAACATATTGTGTCTCTCTCATGGAGAGGTCAAAGCAGGTACACGAATGCTTGTTTCCACCTTCCCCTGAGAATGCTGACCTAAGAGTTATCCTGCAGGCAATCTAAAGGACAGTGCCACTGTCGGGTATTTTGGAAGTTATCCATAATACAAAGACCTTTCCTTGCAACTCTGTGTCAATATCTCATGCCCTTTGTTTTAAATCTTATCCAATAGGTAAGGAAGCTCTACCCAGAGTAGAGAAATACAGGCCAGATATTATGCTAGAAAAGATGATACATGATCCTGAATTTTTGCTATCAATTGAATTTCAGTCTCCTATAACTTCTATCCCTCTCTGTTTTCTCTAAGTTTGTGTACCATTTTTTTCTTTTCCACTCTACTCATCTCCCTTCCCCTTCAAAAAGTAGAGGTAACCGCTAAGATTTAGAGTTTTATGAGTTTATGAATTTTTGGTACAGGGGAAACCTTGCAGCAATAAATTTCATAAAAAAGCCCAAACATGACCCTAGTTTTGTGTTTCAGTTGGAAATTGGCCATGGCTTTATGAAGGCTCTCCTTAGTCATGCCACGTCAATCACTTCTTTCCCTACTTTCCCTGTACCTAGTCAACATGGCTGAACCTGAATACAGAGTTTCTTCATAGCATCTGGTCACCTCTTCGCATGTTTAATCTTTATATTCCTGATCACCCATACTTTATAAACAAATAGGCATTTTCCTCTATAAATACCCCTCTAGGAAATTCTTCCTCTTAACAAAAAGTCCAAAAAGGTGGGAAAGAAAAGGGCATTTTCCTCTTGGCTCTGACTACATGTGCTGTCTCTTACCTCTGGGAAAGTCAAGAATGAAGGCCATAGAATCAAAGAATAATAGAATCAAAGAGTCATAAATTATTAAGGTTGGAAAAAGATTTCCAAGATTACTGAGCCCATCCAATGAGCCAGCACCACAGGGTATATCAATAAACAGTGTCCTCAGGTATCACATCACACACCTTCCAGGTATGGCCATTACACCACTTCCCTGGGCAGCCTATTCCAATGAGTGAAAACCCTTTCAGTGAAGAAATTTTTCCTAACATCTAATCTGAACTTCCCCTAGCACAAAATGAGGCCATTTGAGGGAACACATTGAAGAACATGTTTTGAGCCCATCTCAGAAGACGTAACTTGTACAAAAGCTTCTCCAACTACTGCTGGCTGTGAGCTGTCCATTGAGGCTGAGCAAGGATAGCCATTAAAGGTTAGGCTTATGGCTGTACTCAATGATTTTAGAGGTCTTTTCCAACCTAGATGTCTCTATGTTTCTAGAAATCAAAAGAAATCTTCAAGCTGGTAACAGTATAAATGCTTTACATTGTTAACCATTGCATTTCACAAAGAAACCTCACCAGCAAAGCAGACTTTTCAGCTTCCTGTGTTGAATCAATGTGAAGAAAAAAACAAAATAGAAGAAAAGTAAAAAAAAAGGGAAAAAAAATACACAAATCTTTTAACTGTAAATACCAATAAAAAGATTAACAATGACATCATCTGTATCTAGGATCATACACACAACATTTTGGGAAGTGGAAGGAAACATATTCTTGTAAATTAGCTAGCAATGAGTGCCCACACAATCTCAAGAATTCAATGGAAACATATTACAAATGTTCTGAAAGAGGTTAATTAAACATTTTATACAAGGATTATAGACTTCACACAAAACACATACCAAGCTTTGAACGTACACAGAGCTTCATGGATATCAGACTTAATTTACTATAGGTTTTGTTTCTTTGCCAGACATAAAAAAAGCTGAAATGTTCAAGTAAAATGCAGCCTGTTTATAGGCAATAAAGATAATTAGGTAGAGCAAATGTAGCCATCCATATTCCAGTGAGAGGGAATCAGACACACAGAATATGTAATAAAGAAGACCCTTTAAGGTTTCAACTCACTGTCCCCTAAACCTAAGACAGAAAATTTATCTCCCAGGACACACATTCTGCTTGCACATTATGGAGTTCTGAAATGAAGTACTGCAAGTGCCAAATTAGATAAAAGCTGGAAAGGGGAAATTTTGCTCCATGTAAAAAGGCATGTGAGCTGCCAGAACATACTAAGAATCATAAAACAGAGTTGGATAAGAAGAGACTTGTATGACTCAAACTAATGATCTCACTTTGTACGAACAGCTCTATGGCAATGTAAGCTATAATCAGTTATTTTCATCCCTCAATTTTAATTATAAAAACTGTTGACAAAAGAAAGTGGTAGTGCATTCTGTATTTTTTCGTGTTGAGATTAAATGTTCAAATAATTAACCATGCAATGTTATGGTCAATTATATACACCAGGGCAAGGCAGAGGGAAGACTTAGCACTTGTTCATGTCATGAGCAAAACTCATTAAGCCAGAAGGTTTGGTACTGTTTCTTTACACTAATTTGGCTTGATCTGCTGTGGTGACACTGTTCTGTTATGTAAATTATGCACAGCATAATTAACTGTGTACATTTTTAATAAGGTTGGATACATTTTTCTAGATGGAGCTTTGAGTCACTTGAAGGTTTCGGAAGCAATTTTTAAAAATAATGATAGGGTTAGAAAATACCCAGCCTGTAAGACTTAAAGGTTGTTTGCACAGTGTTGTTACCCTACTATATAGATTATGGGTTCTATAATTCTATCTATATGGGAGACTATAGAGGAAGAAAACTGTCAGCTTGCACATGTATACCCCAAAAGCATTCTGTCTAAAATCACCTTGTTAACTGATCAAATGAAAGAGAATTAAACTTATTACAGATACTTCCAAAGAAATATTCTTCTTTCTGGATCCTTCCAATAATAAAGAAAAGAAAAAAAAAATTCATGAAAATTTATAAAAAAAGGTGACCATACTTACTGAATGTTTCCAGGAAGATGCTTTCTGGCACCAATTAAAAGAAATGTTGCACTGAAAGAGTGCTCAAGCCTAAGAACAGGCCCCCAGGGAAATGGTGGAGTCACCATCCCTGAAAGCGTTAAAAAAATAAGTACACGTGGAACTTTTTTATGTTTTAAATGAGCATGACAGCATTTGTACAAAGGTTGGATTTGATGATCTTGGAGCTCTTTTCCAAACTTAATGATTCTATACTTCATTCACTCAAGACCATTTGCTTGTTTGCTGCTTTATAGGGAGTATACATAATAACTCATATTTTGACAGCTTAAGGAAAATACTTAACCATTTTTTACTCAGGAAATTCCTGAGTAAAAATGTTTAAAATTGTATTTTTGCTGTGTATCAACTCAGTTGTTATATTTTTATCTATTGTTTGCTCAAGGATTTCAAGAAGACTTTACACTTTATACTTCTCTTAATTAGGCCTCACAGCAAGTACTCTTTAGTGAGCGGGCAGATGCTAACAGAGAAGTTTTGTGCATGGGGAACCCAAAGCAGAAGAAAATATTTTGGACAAGCTCTCTGTGGTCTACTGACCACTTATCCCATGTCTCTAAGGCACAGCAAAATTTTCTCAGTGCTTTTTGTATGGGGAGGCCTGACACAGCAATGCTAGAGTAAAAAACCACTGGGGTTCCTGGACCACTTCTTGAAAAGCCTGTGTTTTAATTAACATTTAGCTGAGGGAACTCATGCAAGTATTTTTATGGGCATAGCTAAAATCCTCCTGCTTGATGACTGACAATATTGCATCCCTCTTCAGCAGATGGATTAAATGGGAGGTATATTGGGATTCAAGTGATCTTGGCTTCAGAATGTTAACTATTTCCTGTCTCATTCAAAAACAATATTATGTCTTTGTTACAGAAAGAAATGGATGAATATGCTGCTCAGAGGAGCTTTGGCTGCTTGAACAATGGAATTGTTCATGGCCAGGTTATATGGGGCTTTGAGCAGCCTGGTCTAGAGGGAAGGTGTCCCTGTTTATGGCAGGGAAGTTGGAACTAGATGATCTGTAGAGTTCCTTCCAATGAAAGCCATTCTATGATTTTATTTATAAATTTTAATTTTTAGGGGTGGTGGTACTAGAAGGGAAAAAGAGCCTTGAATTGTTAGTGGGAAGAGGTAAAACCAAAACCACTGATTCTGTTGGATCTGTCTCCTGTGGCAAATATTTCTGAGAACAGGATGGATAGTGCTACAGGGAATGACTTATATTAAAAATTAATTACAAACTCCTCTACGATTATATCATTAATTGATTATAACCTAAAAGCTACCTGCAGAAGTGGCAGGCAATATTTTTTCTGAAGGGTGCTGATTCTGGAGGGTCAGAATATGACCTAGTTTACTTACCCATTTCTGTTACAACATAATCTCACTCAGGATAAAAAGCTAAAAAAATATATTATTTGCTTTACTTTTTCAACATTAAAACAATATGATTTGACTTTCCAGTTCAAAGAACTGTTTCTTGCCAAAATTCAGTTCCATTTTTGAAAGAGATTTTAAGAAAGGGTAAAGAGAGCTTGAAATAAAAGGCCAAGTGACAGATCAAACAAAATGTTTTTTTCTGCCTCAAAAGTCTGTTTTAAGTTTCTCTATCGACAAATGAATCAAATCTGAATTTTTTTGACCCAAGTTTACTCTAGAAAATGCATAAATATCAAAGAAATCATTCTAAGAAACTATAGAATTCCTGTAGTAACCCATTCGCTTCAGTGTGGGATTTAGCACTGGAGGACAGGGAGTGAGAGTATGTGGGGAGGAGGTCACGCAAAGAGTGGGATTGTTAGTTTTTTTGTTAAACTGACCTAAGGGAAAACTTCGTATTCTGAGAAATCTCTTGAATTGTGACCATTGATCATGGTATTTAAAACTAAAATGTAAAAAGGACTGGAAAAATACAGTATAAGGATCTATCCAGCAGTAGGATGTCATAAAAATGAAATAAAACATTTTTCTAGTTTTGCTTTCTAAACTCCTGCATACCAAAACCAAATTAAATAAATTTCATACAATCATAGAATGGTTTGCGTTGAAAGAGATGTTAAGGGCTCTCTCATTCCAACCCTCTGCATGGGCAGGGACACCTTCCCACTAGACCAGGTTGCTCAGAGCCCCATCCAACCCAAGGCAGTGAATCCTACAAGGATGGGCCATCCACAGCTTTTCTTGGCAAACCTATTCCAGTGCTTCACCACTCTCGCAAAGTTTTCTTCCTGATATCCAGTTTAAATCTAGCCTCTTTCACCTTAAAGCCATACAAGTAGCTGCAATAGAAATGTGGTCGCCCCAGGCTGAACCTGTTTCTAGATTGGATAATTCTCTTTGCCATATGACTTGGCCTGCTGACCCCAGTATCTAAGATCCTGGAAAACTGCCCTGGTTTTTCTGCCCAAAACCCAGCTCCTCAACATTGCATTAATAAATGTAGACTTCTTCTCTACTAAGATGTTCACAGTAGTCCCTTTAAATCTACTCAGCTATAAACTTGTACCTGTGCCAAAACCTTCTGCTTAAGGAGAAGTAAAATTACACAATTAAAATGGTGTAATTGAATTAAATATATGGATGAATTAAGTTTAATACATAGGAAAACTTCCTAGTGGCAAGAAGTTGACTTCAAAGGAATTGAACGTGGGTGCAGAGTTTGAGGCACTGGAGAACTGATTCTTCAGGTAGAGGAAAATGGAAGAGGGCAAAATAAAGTCAAGTTTAATTAGCTTACAGAGTCACATGGGAAACAGCCATATGGGTCTGTGCAGCTAGAGCTCTTTGAAGAGAATTAATTGCTTTGACCTGGTGCTGATTACAGCTGGTAGAGAAGGTAGAATAAGTCTTACATTTGGAGAAGCAACTTAAAGAAAGAAAATGCCAAACCTTGAAAAATGGACTGACCACAGGAGTCCTGAGGTAGAGACAGACTTGAAAAGAAACCCATCTTTAAATCCTTAATACAAAACACCTCTAATAAATAAAATAAATAATAATCCAATAATAAGAATAATTCAGTAATTAGGCTGTATGGTGACATAAAATTTTTTCCCCTACCTCAGATATCTAACCTATCTTCAGCCATAACATTTCAATCCAGAATGCTGCTGTAACTGCTGTGTCATTGAGGACTTAGCCATATACAAGTCTCCAAAATAATTTCTCACTAAAATAAATCTTCATACAGCTTTGTAACTCTTGATTTGCTCTGCCTCAGTAATGAAGATTGTCTCAGCCTTATGTAGGCAGGTTTAGCTTATGGGACTACTACTCCCAGGTTTGCCCAAGGTCACCTCTTCCTGGCCAGTCCGAAACTTAGTAAATTGAGAGGGCAGGAAAATCAGACACCATTCCCTCTATCAGACAGTCCGGAAATATTTTTTGCATTAAATTTAACTCTTCTCACTTACTGAGGTCATGGTATTGTTGTATCCAGCTAAATAAGAAGTGAATGATACATTGATTGAAACAAAATTATTGTTTAAAATTGGAATCAAAACACTGAGGAATTCTCTACTGCATCAGGATATCAGAAACTAGCTTAGTGATATCATTTAGAAACTATATAAGAAGTTCTTTTAAGGAAGGACTTCTCATAAGAATTTCAATTAAAATCTTAAGCCTATTAGGAGTTGATCAAGTTGAAAGAGCAATTATTGAAGAATTTTCGTGGCTGTTTTTATCAGGTGCCTGTTTGTTTGTTTTTTTATCCCAATGGATGAATACCACCATAAAAGGGCAGATTTACACCATATATTACAAGAACACATCTGATGAGAGAAAAATCTATTATTAAAGAGATTAACATTAGCATATGCCTTTTTGCATATTTAAGGTTCAAACTAATCTTAAACAGAGCCTGCTCCTTGTGGCTAGTTTGGTGGATTCTAATGAAATTTCTTGGAGGGGTAGTTTGTACCACAAGTGATAACACCTAGTCTTTCTGTTGTGTTAAACAAATGCAGAAAACTGATTTTCAGACCTTATTCTTCTATGATTTCAGCTTGATTTGTGGTTTTAGGGTGGGAGGTTTTTTTCTTTTGGTTTCGTTTTCTGTTGTTTCTTTCCCCAGTAATTTTCTATTAAGAATTTTACTTCTGAAAAGAAGGAAGGAAGGAAGGAAGGAAGGAAGGAAGGAAGGAAGGAAGGAAGGATAGAA
>VZTB01015536.1:164966-219496 GCA_013397245.1 Thryothorus ludovicianus | reverse complement strand
ATAATTCTCATGTCTGGTCTTCTTTCATCCCCATCTTCTTTTGGAAGATAATCCTGAGCTGTTTATACGGAAGAAATATTTGAAAATATTGTAATCCTAATCATGAGAATATAAAGTATGTTGAAGGTCGTGAAGCTATAACAGGTAAGAATAGCCAGCATGTAAAATAAGGAAAGATATGGGTCTGTGTGCATGATCTTGTGGGATTAGATAAACCAGATTTCAACTGGTGAAGATCTGATGTGGTCAATAGTGGTGCTGGGAGACAAAAGGCTGAACAGAATAGAAACTTCCTCACATATCTGGGAGAAGAATGTGATATCTATTATCGGGATGCTTAGAGCATGTTGTGACAGGACAAAGGGAAATGCCTTTAAACTGAAGGCGGTAGTTTTAGATTAGATGGTAAGAAATTCAATACTGTGATGGTAGCAAGTACTGGAACATCTTACCCAGAGAAGATGTGGGTGTTCTATCTTTGGAAGTGTTCAAGGTCAGGTTGGATGGAACTCTGAACAACCTTGTCTATGGAAGAGGTCTGGAACTAGATGGTTGTTAAGGTCCCTTCCAACCCCAGCCATTCTATGATTCTGTGGTTCCATGGTCCTGTGATTCTGTGATTCTTGTCCTTGCCCCTCCTTAGGGGCAAACCACTGCAGCCACTGCAGCTACTGAAATGAAATGGGAGCTGCTAGAAAGAAGGACTTGGCTTCTTCAGGTAGCAATGCTAAGTTTGCAATGCTGTCATAAACAAATTATAAAAGAGCTATCAATGCAACTCAATGTACCTACTAGAAGAGGATTTGGGTTTATGGCTTGTGCTAGTAAATCATCATTGTTGCTCATGTAGTTAGACTAATGTGCATTTCTGTTGTCATTCTGCTGTTTAACTATGTGATCTCTGTTGAAACACCACATGCAAAGTAGGAAGTCCTATAGGAAATCCTTTCAATATTGTATATAAACAGAACCATAGAAGGCAAAGATAACTGCAAAATGTAAGTAGCCTCACTGAACACTTGCAAGTGGATAATAAAAGGAGGCCCTCTTCTCATAAATTGCTAAGTAATTTTTCCAAGCTAACCATATTAAAAAAAGAAAAAAGAAGCTTGTTTAAACATAACATAAATGAAAAGAATGGGTGAAAAAAAGTCTGAGACACACCAACTTAGACATGAATAGATCATTCTATTCCTTAGGGAAGAAAGACAGTGTTTAAACTTAATGTTCTGCTTGTAATTGAATGGAAAATCATAAAAAAAAAAGGAAAAAAACCTCAACTTCTGTGTTATTTAGGGCAAGGAGCCAAGTCTTTATTTCAAAGGAAACACACAACAATTGTAATTCACAAGAGGCTGAGAGGTTGTTTGTATATACTTGTTCAATACAATGCCTAAAGCAGCCTTCAGAAAAAAATGAGGAGCATCTTTAACTGACTTTAGAGCTTATTTTTTTCTCACTTCATTTTCTCTGAGAAGGAGCTACTTCTAATTGTGCAGGAGGGACCTAATGTCTAAACCTCTGACAGAGTGGGAGCCTTTCCATTGACTCCCACTAGGCATTGGGGGATGGATTTATTTTCAGGTGAGTGAATCAAAGAGCATCATCTAGCTATAGCAGCCACCACACAATGAATTCCATCATGCTGGACTAGTACCTGTGTTTGCTCCTTAGAGCAAAGCTGTCATAACTAACACTGAGGCACATATCAAACTCACTCTTGAGCCAAGAGAGTTTTGCAGCCTGAGTGGATATTTCATGTGAAAGAGTCAATCTCCAGTTTGGGCTTGGTGAGGTCTACCCTCCTTGATTTGGAAGGCATAATCCAAACATTCCATGAAAGAATGCCACAGAGGTTGAAATCAATAATATGTCTTCCACGGTTCCTGTATCTTTAAGCAAGGTAATTGATGAGCAAAAACTTCAGCCTTGCAAGATACCCTGATTGAAGCAAGCTGGTTTTTTTTTCAAAGACCACCAAAACCCACAAATATTGAGCAGCTTTTAAAGACCATTTCTCTCAATATTTTGTTCTTTAACTGTGTAATTCACACACAGTGAAAAGTGAAAATGCAATGGCTATTGCTTGGAAGTATAGGCAGATACCTTTTGTAGCACTTTCCTACCTCCCCAGTGAATTCCCACCTGTGATGTTAAGGTCTGGCTTAATTAAATTTGAGTGCCAAAAATCCAAGAAGGACAAAAGTCATGTAATTAAAAAATACCTTGTACTTCTTCCAGTGAGTGATTTGAACATCCTTGTTCTCACTGACACAAATTGAAGAAGAAAACCTCAGGTTCAGTGAGAATCAACAAAACAGCCTTTGTGAAATCATCAGTCAGCTGCTGTAGTCCATCTTTTCATTGAATTTGTGTCTGCCATCCATCCTGTGTTCAGAAGTGTTATCTCCTTCCCTTTTGGCAAATTTCCAGAGCACAGCAAAGAAAATGCCTCAACAGATGGAGGAAAAAATATAACTGTTCATCTGTAGGAGGCATTTTTGCTCACTGATAACAAAGAGCTAAAAATGAGAAACTTTTCTAGGATAAAGTAGAAGAGTTAGTGGTGAAAGATGAGGAAGAATAAAACCTGCCAAGATGACTAGGTTCTTAGTGAGTTTTTGTTGGATTTTTGCTATCTATTACTGATACATGGCTTCTTGCTTTGCAAAAGACACAATCTGCAGGTACAAATGATTTATGCTGTGTACTTAATGGATGACTGGATCTTTTCATTTATGGACTTTGCAGCAATAATAAAAAACCTCTAGGTTAGTTAATGAGCTTTAGCAGTCTCAGACAGTTAACACTACATGTCTCATATTATCAGAGTTAGTACTGTAGGTTAAGCCATGGATTTTACAGTGAAACACAAACTGACTACTTCAGTGAGTTCATTCCAGCTGCTGTGTTGGCTTCTTCAAGATTTTGGAGACCTCAGAAAAGCTTTTTTACTATACATTTTATTAGGCCTGAAGACCAAAATTTTTTTTTTTCAAATTTCAAAGTTATTTTTTCTGGCAACCACAGCAAGTATCTCTTCCAGCCTGGCATGTTAACATCACATTTATGCTATGAGTGTGTACAGGCTCGCAGGAGCTGTCTTCCTCCTCAGCTGCAGTGTGTTCACACCATGCCCAGAGGAATGGTGGAGTGGAGACTCCCTTGCCCCATTGCATATCTGATCTTCAAACTACTGAAGGTGAAGAATGAATCTCTGAAACCATTTTCCCTGACCAAAGCCAAAAACCACTCTGTTTTATCACTTTTCTGGACACACTGAACAGTTAACTATCACTTGCCATAAATATATAATGCATGACAAAGGTTCTTTTCACTTGCTGCAACTGTGACAATCTGTTTCGACACTGAACAGAGGACACTTGCAGACTTCAAAGTTTTCAGCAGCTTGATGTTTCATTGAAGTTTTCTGAGATCTGCCCTATCTTTATCTTCCATACCATTCCCATACATTGCCCCAGCGGCACACTGAAGAGGTTTTTGCAGACCCAAACCCTAGGATTTCATTTATCACTCTATAAAGAGAAAACTTGCACCAAAATATTCAACATCAACCTTTGTGCAGTTCAGGAACCAGAAGAAATGAGGAAATTAATTTTTGAGGAAGTTAATAATGCCAGATTAAAGGACTGGGATGGGACAGAAAGGGAAAAGACACACGATATGGAAAGAACAAGACTGATAATTTAGACAAATATTTGCATGAGTGACTCTGTAAATTGTTGTATATGTCACATAACATTACAGCCTTTTAAATGAATGGAAAATAATCCTGAAATTTGAGACTCATTTTTTTTTTTATAGTTAACTTGCAGTTCTATTTGCCTCCGTTTTTCTACTTTCATATTACATTTCATTCCACAAAAATAAGCAATGAAGCATTCACGTTGTATGTGAGATAATCTGAGCACTTCAGGTACAAAACACTATGTGCACTGAGCTACTTTTTAAGTTTCTTGGTGTTCTGCTATGCTGTTTGAATGCTGCTTTTCAGTTCAGTCCTGGCATGACACAGGACCTGGTCCTACATTGCATCACATTCTCCACAGGTTGCAGGAGACATTAAACCTCAGACGGTCCACATACGTCTTTGAATCTGCATTTTATGGGATTAGTAGTTGTTTCTGTTCCATTCTGTAGCACTGAAGCAATAATTCTGTTCTTTTGGACTAGATGTCCCCTCAGACCCATGGCTGTGCTTTAAATTTAGAGTGTTGGGCTGTTGGGTGTTGAAGGCAGGATTACACCATGTTCTGAAGGATTGTTCCTATCACTTCTAAGCAAAGCACTCTTTTATTTTAAAAAATGGCCAAAAAGATTTTCTTTCCTGCTTTTGGCCTAGGAATCACCAGAACCCAGGGCTTAAGAGAGTTAAGCAACCATCCATGAACCATGAGTATGGTTTCTGAGCATGTTAATTTGAGCTGCAAATCCCACAAAACTCTTTCTCTGTATTTAGAATATTCATCCATATTTTAACCAATAAATATGTAGAAAAATAAAGAATGCTTTCTTTACTGACTGCATAAGTAACTAATTTAAGATAGAAAATATTTTATTAATGGAAGATGTACCTTTCCAGAGAAAAGATATACCTATTTCTGAGAAAAAACCTACATATATATTGTTGGGAACAAAGTTTTCTAGAATCTGTATAACAGAACTTTCTGTTAACTTTTAAGTCTTTCTACACAGCAATAATATGATTCTGATCTATTTATTTATCTAGAGTTTATAGGTAATGTTGTAATAAATAATGATCATAATAATCTTGGTCATGCAGTATTGAAGCTAATCTTACAGATCTCACTACTGTTAATAGCAAAAGATAGATTCTCTATGATTTTCATTAAAAGTAGAAAGAAAAGCTTTGAAAGTATAAAGAAATGCATAACTGCACATCAGAGTACACATATATATAATTACTTTTAGGGGAAAAGTTAGCACATGATACTTCAAAATCAGCATTTTCCATTTCACAATTTCTGTATTATTCAAGTTTATCTTATTTTAAATGAGTTCATACTTTATGTGTAATTTTGTCCCAAAGTAAAAGTACTTGCATTTTTTTTCTTTGATGATGGATCCAATCAAATTTTGTTTCAAACAAAAGAGTAAAATTTCTATACAGTCTTAGAAGTCAGTTTTTTTCTTTTAGTCTCAAAAAAAAGTGATTATCAACATTCATTTTACTGGCTGTGAATAAATATTATTCAGATCTTGTTTACCATATTATTAAATTTTAATTGTTCTATTGCATTTTCTCAAATGTAAACAAACCTGTGGCAGAACAAAACACTGCTTAATTATGGCAGCTTCAATTGCTTAACAAAAGAGACATTTCAGAGAGGAATTTTTAGATAGTCTAATTCTTCCCTAAAGACAAACTCAGCTTTCTCAAAGATATTGCCTATCCATTTTATTTTAAACACACAAAGGTAAATTTTCTAAAGATCTTACAAAAGAGAACATTTCAGGTCTTGATTATTTTTTTTTTTAATAAACCTAATTGCATATTAGTGGAATTTTCCTTTGTTTAGCACTGCCCAGATACCTGTGTTAAAAGTGATGAGACACTCATATGAGTCTGTACATAAAGAAAGAACACAAAAAACCACCAAAATGCCACTGGCTAGCTTCAGGTCTTTTCCAGCCCTAATGATTCTGTGATTCTATTCTGAGATTCTACTAAGTTACACTCACAGGGCTTTCTTGAGGACAAAGCCTCACACAGGTAGCACAGAGCCAGCAAACCGAGTCCATATTTCACCTTAACTTGCATAACACATGAATTGTGCTTTCCCAGGGGTCTCAGACAAGCAGGATGGTGCATGCAAGCAGTCTCCTGCAGCCCTGCAAGATGAGGCAATGGCCAGTTCATTATTTTTGCATTCCTTCCAGTGAAAGAATGACTGAGAAGGGGCAGCTGGTCCCAGCTCTATGACTGTGAAGGAATCCTCTGCCTACTCCTGAGGAGCCAAGATATGAGCATGGCACTATGTGATGGTGAAATGTGAGCCAGCAGAAATCTGGGTTGCAGTTAGGAGTGTAATTGCAGAATATACATTGATGGGTAAGTTGTCTGAAACATTAAAAACTAGTGTGACTACACTGGGACTAATTAGTGAGCCACAGACCTAGGTAAATGTATTTGAACAGTTCCTGAGCTAGCTTGGACCACAGGAAGAACAGTCATGAAGTTCTCAGTCCTCAGCTCTTGCTGACATGCTTATAAGAGTCCATTGCATGGACTACCAGTAACTCAGGGCCCTGGGCTGTTGAGTGGTCAGTTGGAATTTTTCAGTATAAGTGTTGAGAAACTTGGGGAAAATAAATATGTACTTGAGAGCCAGAGTAGGAGATTTGCTGTAAATGGAGCAAATAAATAATGTGTTACTGGAACAAGGCCTCCTACCCCTACAAGCATTGTGGTTTTTTCTTAATATGTTACATTCCCATTTCATATGCCTCAAATTGTGGGCAATGGAGAAGATTTTTGTTCATATTTAGCAATGACTGTAGAAGAAGGAAAAAAAGCCCAAGATGCTGTCAGCAATATCCAGCTGTAATCTTGCAATCACAGCTTCTCAGAGTCTCTTGCACTCTCTCTATTAGAAAATACATGTGTGGTCTGATCCTAGCCAGAATGTTTGTCTGGAATTTCTCTGCTATTCTCATCTAAGACTAATGTTTATGACTGCTTTTGCACAGCCTTAGGGGCCCTCTGTCCTACCAAGAATTCTTTTTTCATGATGGTAAACTGAAGGACTCTTGCTTTAACCAAGTAATCTGCTACTCCAATTTAATATTGGTGCGACACATATTTCTGATACACAAAAGAGACCCGTTCTTCAGCAAAAAATTTGTATTCTCTAAATTTGTTAACGAAATAGCATAAGAGAATTAGCTGCAGAGAGTTGTCTGCTTGACATTCAGACATCAGTGAAGAAGTGCCTGCAATTTTTTTTCATTCCAGTGTCCTGTCTTTGGAGCTCTCCTGTGCCAGCAGCAAACAATAGATCTGGGGAAAAGTAATACACTTCAGGGCTGGATCCTTAGGCACAAGCTGAGGGACAAGTAGTGCCAGGCTCTAAGTGAGAGCTGAACGCTGCAAAGTATTTAGCAGAAATAATCCAATAAGGGCTGCTGAGAGAACCCAGAGGTGAAACCCTGCAGAGCTACCAGAGCCCTCAGATGAACTCAGAAAGCTCTTACTGCCTCTCTGTGATCCACTCCGGTGTGTGCATGTGCAAATTAAAGTAAAAATATAACAAAAAGGAAATTTCTACCCTTGCTGCCCCTCAACACACAGAAACTCTTGCACGTCTTTTTTGGATTATCAAGAAAACATAAGAAATTAAAGGAAACTCTAGAACTGTACTTTTTTTTAACACTATTTAAGAAGAGATTAATTTAGTTTTTGATTTTTGCATCTAAGATCTTGGAAAAGAAAGGTGAGCAACTCAGAAAGCAGAGTGACCTACAGCATTGTTTTCACTCCTAAAATGAGGTTTACAAATATTCCTGCTTCCCTTGTACTGTCACTTGAAATTTGAGGTTTACGTGTGTCCTTGGACAATGCAAATTTTTCATGCAAACTTCACAGCTAATAAAGGGCTAACAGAGATGCCATACCAGTTGGAAGGGATGGGGACTTTTTATCACACCTCTGATTATAACATGTGCTGTACTTTCAAAACTAGATAAGAAATATTCTTTTCAAACTCTCCATGAGTCTGAAATAATCTAAATGACTTCTGTCTTTTGCATTTGCAAATCCATGTGTAGTGCACAAGTCCATGATGTTTGAATTGCTGCTAAAGAGGAACCCAAATCTGACCTCGGTCCTAAACCCCACTGTAATTTTGTTTTGGCATTGGGAATTTCTCTCTGGACAATTTCAAATACAAGTGACCTTTCCCTGGAACTCTTTTCCCACGACATTTAAATAAAACTGGCCCTAAAATTCAAGTAATAAACAGGGCTACACAACTTCTACATTTCTGAGGCTTGGTTATTAAAACAAATCAAGCAGCTAAGATGAGAACTGAAAAAATGTTATTTTACATGTGTATTTCTCTCCCTAATATTTGGCTTTATTTTGAGTAAGCTGAATGTATTTAATTTTTAATTCAGTTTCAATGCTCTATTTTATTGCAGTAGCATTTATTAATTAAAATTTCCATGGATCTTTTTTTCAGCATTGATTACTTTAAAAGAAATGTACGAATAACTAGAAAAAAAATTATAATAATTTCTTACGTAATCGAACTTAAAATGAATTTGAAAATATTTTCCCTTGCAAACTGTTATGTTAAAAGAAATCTTATATTTGTTAAAAATATTCCCCAGACCTGGCTTTGTGCATCTGTCTGACTGACATTTTTATTTTAAAGCATGCGATTTTAATCCCGTGTGCTCAGTGACACCATTCTCTGACCATAATTTATGTTGCTAATAATGTGCTTCTGTAAAAAAAAGAAGTCCAAGGTGAGGGTGAAGGAAAGGTTTGGTTGTCAGATGCCACGGCAGCAAGAGGGATTTGACAGCAGGAGCACGGGGTGAAGAGGAGAGAGCCAGCTGTTGTTATGTGTTATGTTCCTCCATGAAAGGGGGAAGACAGAACCACTCCTGCAGTTCCAGCTCTTTCCCCTCCAGCCAGGGTGCTTTTTCTTGAACTGTGACACCAAGCTGAGGAGTAAGGATGTCATTTTGCAGACTGAAAGCTCAACAGGGCAAGGACTGTCTGGTTATTTGGACTAATCTGACACAGCACAATGGAGGCTCGGGAGAGGCTGTGGCCTCGGGATAGAGCAAACAATCATATAAAGAACTCCACACATGCAGGAAAACTGTGCTGGAAACTTTAATTGCCACAACAGTACCAAGGACGGCTCAGGTAAAAGTCTGCTTAAATTCCAACACCATGTTAGCAATGTGGGACAATTTCACTTGTTACGTTCACATCTCAAGCAATTTTAGATGGTCTGAAAAAACAACCCCTGCTGTCAAGTATTTCAGCTTTGCTGCTACCCAATATTTTTATTCCAAACACATTTTTAAGTGCAGATAGGGCTAAGTGACCAACAAATCTGATTACTGCCAGTGCATAATGCCTGACATCCTTTATGCACTTGGTTCTTGACTCAACACAGTGGGGGTTAATGGGAGCTGTGAGGCTAATGCCCCGTGCAGCAGGTTGAGAGCACGGCTCTGAAAATTAACACGGTAGGCTTTCCATCTTCATGAGGCTGCTTTGCTGGCTATGACAGTGATGGGTGCTGTGTAACATCAAGAAAGATCAGACCACGGCACAGGCACCGAAGTCCTGTTACTCCAGAGCAGATGCTCTTAAGGACCAAAGAGTTTTGGAAGAGGTCTCCCATCTCAAGAAATAAATTGAATATTATTTAAAAAATCACACTGATTGAAAAAAAGAGAAAATTACCACAACAAAGGAAGATTTTTTTAGCCATCACAATAAGGATGGCTGTGGAGGGAAAACAATAAATACAGTGGGAGCTATATTTATTGTCTGGGCTTTCCACATATTCTACTAATAATCTTAAGGACAGCCACATTTCTTTCTTCTCACCCTACTGCAGGATCCAGTGAAATTAGTAATTGTTCAGGGAAGGGGAGATGCCTTGTTATGTGTCTGGTACAATGGCCAATGAACATATGCTGGTATTTTTAACAGCTCCACTGTGAGAGTTGTTGTAAGAACGTCTCAGTGAGAATATAATGCTTGCCTCGTGTGGGAGGTCAGGCTAGATAATTTTAATAGGCCCTTCTGAACATAAAATATATTATCAAACAAAAACACAGTGATACAGGCAGCAATTATTTTCATAATGAGAACTGGTAATTGTGTGGACAGCACTGAGTAAAAATAAATGAGATCTGGAGACTAATAACAGACTTCTGTAACACTGAGAGGAGCAAATACTCCTGTAAACAGAATTGGTATTGCCATGACTTCACATTCACGCAGTATTTTGCAGAGTTGTTATTTCATTTTGGGGAAGGAGAAAAAAAATGAACAGAACAGACATCCTGTGGCTGCCCAGCATGCAGTGATGCACTGGATAAAGGTCCTGGGCCACCTCTGCCAGCCTGTCTTCTCCCCTCCCACCTCTTGCACAGCTGATGAGGTGTCCCTCTCCTGACCCGCACTGCTCCCACTCTCTCCATCCTGGGTGACACCCTGGGAACCTCTGACAGTTGTGTTCCCTCCAGCATCAGTGCAGACTGGCAGAAAGTCCCTCCAACTCCTGCTGGCCCTGTTTCAGATGTGGTGTTTTTGTCAGAGCAGGTTGTAAAAAGCAAACATTAAATCAGTCATGTGATGGCGTCTGCCTGTGGCTCCACCCTGTCTCTGAACACACTCTTTTGACAACACTCACTTGGGATTGTGAGAGTGTCATTGTGCATGTCTGCATGTGCAGACATAAGATAACAACTCAAAAACACATTTTTATTGTCTTAATTGTTTTCTTGCTCTTTATTCCCTGGCCTTAATTGAATTTACACTGACTTCTTTTGTTCAGAAAGCTTGCTACTTCTGATTTTGGATTTTTGGGTTTTGCCTTACATCAACTGACACGTGCATCCTCACTGAGTAGTTTTCCACTTATCCTTAGTGGCTACTGGAGACTCATTTGCAGACACTATGTGAAGTGTCTGTAAGGCCAGGAGCCAGGTTCTGAGCTGATGCAAATAAGGAGCTGTACCAGTTTTCACCAGCAGATTATTTGCTATGACACTACATTTCTCCTTTCTCCTGTCCCTGATACAGGATGCTCTGCCTGCCACATGCAATAACAGTAAAATGCTGGTAAGATTAAAAGCCCCTTCTAGTAACCTTTTGCAATCTGATTTACTAATTGGACCATGGGACTCACAAAACTGTATGATTCTACCTCAATGACTAATTATCTGGCACTCAAATCCCAAATTAAAGACCTTATGCAGAGGATTGGAGTCTTAGGGGGATGTGATTCTCTCCTGTCATTTTAACGAAACAGACTCTTTCATACACTGTATCTATAAAAATGGGGAGAAGATGACAGGAGCAATTTTGGTTCCTTGCTATTAACATTCATGACACCCATGCTATCTGGGAAAAAAAAAGACAAGAAAAAAGAATTATGCTACAATAGGGATGTTTTGGCAGTCTCGGAACTACGGCACTTACAAAGAGCTATTAATAGATTAAGATCGTGTCTACTGTACTCCCAACAGTTACCTAAGGATCTTGAAGTGTACTCATAATAACAGCAATGCTCAGTACTTACAGAGTTTTACATCTCCAAAGTACTGTACAAACATTAACTAATTGATCATCAGCTCCACAGTGATCTGTCAACATTAATCAGAAACACCTTTTGAAAGAAGACCAACCCTGGTTTTTAAGTGTTCAGGCTGCAGATATATTCAGTAGAGCCTGAGTGCCTTCATAGCAAAAAATTCAGCATTACGAGAAACATCTGTCAAGGATGTCCCATTTTCTCACTTTGACCTCATGGGAAGAAATATTATAAGGTAGAACATTTTCTTGGGAGAGGTTTTTGTATTGCATATGAGGGCATTATTTGCATTTTTAAAAATATATGTATTTTGATTAATTTGTAGTAAAAAGGACATTGATAAAAAGTTATATAGTATGTTTTTTGTTAATTCTTGCTTTGTAGATGAACATTCTTCAGCCATATCCATAGAAAATTGGACTGTACAAAGAGAACAAAGTCCTTCACGATTTGCTGTTTTTATACCTGCAAAGCTAGTTGCCTTTGATTATGAAAATTAAGTGGACTAAAAATAGGAAATATAGTTTTCTCTTTTAATTTTATTTTTATTTTTGATGTATCATCATGTCATTTCATTGAGATAACAGAGGAAGACAAATTTTAGTTTGGCTTGTGCATTTTATAACATTTGAGAGGTTGTGGAGGTACATCTTCAGCACAACACTGGGCTGTTGCATCGGTCTCCTCATACCAAAACTGACATAGAGGACTGCCACAGAAATAATTTTCCCTTGGTATAGTAGTTTATATGTTCTAAATAACAAAGGAAACAAGTTTCTGGATTTTAAGTCTTATCTAATAATGGTGAACTTGGTAACTATCTGCAACACACATAGATATGATCACACAGAGATGCTGTTCCCCTTCTGCATCCCAAGTTCCACTTAAAGAATATTTTTAACAAACATAAGGTCAAGCTCTCCAGAGAATTTTAGTTGCTTATGTGCCAGTAAGTAAACATAAAAATGTGTGTGTATGTAAATATAGATATATGTGTGTGTTTGTATTTATATATCTTACTTGATCATCTATTATTTTTCTGAATGACCTGATCTCTCTTGGCCCAGAAATGCAATGATATAGAATGTTGTTTTCTTGTTTTTGTACGGTATGGAGGTATTTTTTGATTTGTTTTGGCGGGTTTTTGCTTTTTTGGGTTTTTTTTTATTTTGTTTGGGTTTTGGTTTTTTTGTGTTTATTTTTTTTCTGAACACTATCTAGCCAAACTTTTCTATTCATTTCCATATGGGAGTTTCTGTCATTTGAAATGCTTCAAAAATATTAATGAATTCCAGCTGTACTCCAGTGCAGGGTAGAGTATGAGAAAAGAATAAAATTATTTAAGGTTTCCCATACATTTAGCTGTTGAATACTTGAATGTTGTAATCTTATTATAATTATGTTTTTAGAGAAGGTTTTTACATGTAGTTTATTAGATTTTCAAAAGTTACAAAAGTAAAAACAATGCAAAATCTCATCCCTCGACATAGTATTAAAGCCTACATTGTTCATAGGCAGGATTGGAAACTTTAGTTACATCCAATGAAATTAAAAAATAAGAACTTCTGGGTGTTGATATAAAAGATTTAATAAGAATAAACTTTTTATAAGAATTTTCTTCTGAGTTTACTACCATTTTGTTATGAAGTTGCAGTTGTTGTATAACTATTGCTGGATTCCTTTTCTACTTGTTAAACTTCCTTCTCCCCTGCTTTCTTTATCAAACTTTCCTTCCTTGTGTGTAGTTTTTTCTCACCTAGATTAGAAATGGATTAGGATGATGCTTTTAGTGGGTTTAATGTGAACATAAGCATCCGTGTAAGTGCAGAGGAACACTACAACTCAGTGTTAGCAGGTCAGAGAAAGCACAGGATTTTTTGCTAATCTTTAAATTGTGATACATGCCACAAACCCCATGTAAGGCTGAATCTTTATCCTTCTCTCTTATTGACTAGCATTCTCAGTCTGGAGCCCAGGGAAGTTGGAGGGCATCCTCCTCAGGTTCTCCATGCTCCTGACAAAGCTTGTCCCCCACAGTACTGCAGGAGCAATTTATGCTGTTTCCACTGGCAAGAGTGATTGTAGGAATTTTAATTTGTTCCTTATCATAGAAGGACATTTAGTGGCTTGTGTGTTCCTCTTTTTAAATTTCTAACTTTCACCTCCTGACCATGAATTGTTCTTTTGCTTAAGGGCCATTGATGAACTCCCTCAGTACCACACTATGTAAATGAAGGAGGCAGAAACAGAAAAGCAGGCACCTCTTCAGCTCCTCAAGAATCATTTGTACCACACTCCCAGGCACAGAGTGTGACTTTTGGGGCTGTCCTGTGCAGGGCCAGGAGTTGGATTTCAGTGGTCCTTGTGGGCTGCTTCCAACCCAGCATATTCTAACATTCTATGATTTCACAGAGTATAAGGGATAACAGCAAGAGCAGAGATGTGTCTCTTAAGGTATGGTTGGCACACCTTTTGCAAGTCCCAGAAACATTTATGCTGCAAATGTGAATTGCAGATTTTCCACTGGTGAAATCTCCTCAGGCTGTTAAAAGGAGCAACATGCCAGTAAAGCAGCTGCTGATAGGCGTGCAGACTATATCTGTGTGGGCTGATAGTACCAATCAGAGCTCATTCCCCACTCAGACAACACCAGTAGCAGGAATGGGTTCTCTAGATGAATGAAATTATCAGCTTTTCTTAACTGTTGTTTATTTTTCCTGATCTGTTATGACTCTGCTAATGAAAGGATCTTGTTCTAGTCTTTCCTAGTGCTACTCCCAGATTTCTAGCCCAGAGTGGCTCTCTTCTTCCTCCTCAGCCTTTCAGTTTCCTCCTTTGTTATTCAGTTTCAGTGTGTCCTTTTGAATCCCCTTGTTTTCCTTCAATGACTCCAGATTTGCTTTCACACATCCTCAGTCCTAATCCCTCCCATCCTATTTTGTTCTTCCTGTCCATTTTATTTCCTCCTTGCTTGCTGTGTGGCCTGAGTTTTCTCATCAGCCTTGGACCTGCAGTAACGTTTTACCTTCCTCCTGAATCCTACACCTTGTAATGCACACACAATACCAAGCCTACTTTCTTCCTTTTAACCTCTCTCCATCTATATTCTCAGTCTCCCGTTTCCAGAGCCACTGCTCTTAATACTTTCATTCCCTAGGTTGTCCTATTTCTAACCTGTTTTCTCTTCCTTCCAGCTTGACTGTGAGTAGAGAGAGAGAAAAAAAGTTTTTCAATTGTTGTAGAGACTGGATCATACCAGGCTAGGAAGAGACAGACCTGTCTTTAAAGGACTACCTGGTTTACACCACAAGGGGTGTGGAAATTCAGAGTTATGGGCACAATGAAAAATCCCTCAGGGAGGCTTTAGAATGGAAAGCATTATGACAACATCAGAAAGCTGATGACTTTGAGGGTTGCCACCTTTAGTCTCAGCATGATCTCTATACAACTCTTTCCAGCACCTTTTTTTCTCTCCATCTCTCCAACTTGCTTAGGTTTCCCCAAAATATCACTGAATCACCCTGATCATATTTGCCCTCCATTCTGTGGAGGATGAGCTGCATTAGATGAGCCCAGGGAACGATGAGACACCCAAAGAAGCTTCTTGGCTCTTCAAAGAATCACATAACTTTTAAATTACTTGTTTTAAGTTACCTGTAACATTCAAGAATGTGTTTTGATTGTTTCTTGGCATGCACTTGCAGATTGGTGTCACAGAGAATGAAAGGGTACCCAAAGCCAGTAGGAATTATTAGACATCTCGTGAAGGTCCGTCTTGTTCACTCTGTTTCTAAATAATCAGTGATTTTCAGATAAGCTTCCAAGAATTGAGCCTCTCCTCTGGAGAATATCCAAACCTCCAATGTCTGCAAAAAGTCCAGCAGATAGTGAAATTCCTGGCAGCTATGAGAATCCCAGCTTCAAGTAATACAAGACTTTTTTTTCTTTTTCTAATCCCAGATGAAGTCTGAGAGTGAAAATGCAATGAGAAGCTCTCTATTGGAAACTGAGTCTGGCTATAAGTGTTAAACACCCTTGGAGAGGATATTATCTTTATTTAAAAAAATGAGTTTTGCTAGTCTATTTGGAACCATCTATGTGTCACTTGCAAATTCTGTTGAGTCTATGAGCTCTCTATATTCCTACTTTTATGCTATCTTTTAGTGTATTTGTTAGATTAAATCACATCAAACCTGTAGGTTAAAGGGAAAATGAATATATATCCTCTGAAGCCCAGGTCAGACCTCTCTCCATTAAGACCAATTCTCCACATGCTGTCAGTTAAAAGCGGATTTTTTTTTTGCTTGATGTCATGTCAAAATACAGGTTGAATCAATGAAGCAGAACCAGAGTTTAATGGTTTTAGCTTTGAAAATTCTCAGCACTGATAAATGAAATGGATACCATGAAAATATTTTGTTTACAGTCTTTTACCATGGGATAAAAATAAATTAGTAAATTTTCACATAGAAAATGAAGGCTCTTTCCCCTTTGTTTTGACTGAATGCTGAATGCAGCAGAAACACCTTTTTATTTAGTGTAGTCTCATGATAGGCTACACTCTGATTCTGTAACTAAAAAACCCCAAACCCATCAACACCCAAAACCCTGTACAGAAACAAGGCTTTCTGCCAGGCAGACTTTTTTTGTGTGAATAACAGAGCAAATTAGACATAAGCTTGCAGTGGCAGCATAAAATACCTGGGTAATTTCAGAAAAGTTTACCTTCAATCTTTAAAGGAGCAGCATTGTGATGCTGAAAATTGTCACACATAAATTGCTATTTCATCTCCAGAGCAAACACAGACACAGACAGAAATGTATTTTAAATAGGGTGAATTTCAAGGTGCTATAATGGATGTTTTATCATGGTTTCCATAGCAGAAAATGCAGAGAAAGGAGCATGAGCGTGTCACTGGCAGTACAGAAACTCTGTGTGGTTTATACCCTGTTAAGGTGGGGGGCAACCTGTGTGTAAGGCTTGGAGTCAGGAATTGCACCGTGACTTTTGTTCTGATATCCTTGAGGCTCTAAGCAAGTACCGGATTTCATTTCTTGCCTTAAGCATTGTTATTTCTAAAATGTGCATGAAAATGTTTTCTTGCATTAGAGGGCAGATTTGAGGGTTAAGACTAAAGACTGAGAATCTGAGACTGCTGATATGGAAACAGGAAATACCACTATCCTGCCTCGAGCATTCAATTCCACTCCTTGTATGATGGCAAATTACTTTTGATTGGTTCAAAGTTCAAATCTCAACACAGGTTGTCCTTTGAACCATGCAATCCTAACAGACACTGGGATTTGAAGGCACAGTTCATAGAAATACAGAATCATAGGATGGTTTGAGCCAGAAGGGACACCTTCCACTAGACCAGCTTTTTCAGGGTCCCATCCAGCCTGGCCTTGCACACAATGAGGGATGGGGCAGCTGCAGCTTCCCTGAGCAACCTGTTCCAGTGCTGCCTCACCCTCACAATGAAGAATTTCTTCCTAATTCTAAACCTACTCTTGGGTTAAAGCCATTCCCCCTTGTTGGGACACTACATACCCTTGACGAAAGTCCCTCCCCAGTTCTCTCGTAAACTCCTTTTAGGTACTGGAGGGGGTTCTAAGGTCTTCCTGGAGCTTTCTCTTCTCCAGGCCGAACAAACTCAACTCTCTCAGCCTGTCTCCATAGGTAATTGCTTCAGATCACTGACCATCATTGTGGCCCTGATGCCTTAAGTTTTAGCTTTTATATTTCTCAGATCCTGTGCCGTTTTAGTGTGTAGTTCTGGGTTTCAGATAAAGTGCTACTAAGCTCTCTTCACAGAGTAGATAGACAAAACAATTACTTCTATAGTTCGATGTCAAGAACAACTATCAGGCCCAAGAATGAAAACAACAGTGAAGTAAGAAGAAAAAACAAGGAGCATGAAGCTTCATAACTTGAAGCCATAATTGGACAATTGATTATAATATGCCAATGGACCAGAACTTATAAAAGTGTGAGACCTCATGACTGGGTGTCCATTTTGTGGGTACATCTTTGGTGTGGTCCAGTTGGACTCTTGTGCTCCCCAGGTGTACCCATTGAGGCCTTTTAATAAATCCCTACTTTATCCTCTTGCTCTGTCCAGTCTCTGTTCCAGGTCAGCCTTCAGAAGGCATCAGCCCTCCTCTAAGACTCCACAGGCCCACATCCTTCTTGTGCTAAGGGCTCCAGAGTTGGATGCAATGGGGTCTCGCAAGAACAGAGGGGAGGTGCAGAATCACCTCCCTTGATGCTGCTGGTAACTCTGCTTTTGATGATTGGTTTTCTGGGCTGCAAGGCACATCACTGAGCCATGTCCACAGCTGGACTCATTGTGACCAGGAGCAGCAACTCTCAGAGCTCAGGATCCCACCAGGATCTTTTCCAGGAAACCCAAACACATGCTCCATTTCTGGTATGTGTTTGAAGCACACAGCTCTGCTGATCTTCTGTTACGGACTCTGCTGACTACAACATAAACCCACTGTGGCTCCTTGTAAAATGTTTGCTGTGTTTCAACTGTTATAGTTACAAAATAAATCAAATATCTGTTCTTGGATGCTTTCCCTCTCTCTATCCCAAATTGTTCTTTCAACTCACTGTCCCTCAAGGATCCTATTTCAGTGTTAATATTTTATGCATTTAGCTGTTATAAAAAAAGAGTATAAACATGGAACATAAATGCATTCCTGAAGGACATAATAGCACTACAAACCCCCTATTTTGCTCTGAAGTTGACAAATTATTTCTCAAGAGAATAAAAGGTGTACCTAAGGAAATGTCTGCCAGTCAAAAGTTTAAATGAAAAACAGACCAGGAAAACATGCAATGTTTTAAAGTTCTAACTAAATTTGAACAAAAGATACCTTGGGAAATGAATATAAGACTGGTATGTGTCCATTAAAAGATTCACATGTAACCTTTGATTTCTTTTGTTCAGAGGACTTTGAAATTATGAGAAGAAGATGTTAAAATGGGATTACATCATCAGGCATGCAGGGACTCGGGGAAAAGTCAGTCGCTGGATACACTTGTCTCATTTTTTGTGCAAGATGTTTCAAGTCCTCTGAAGCTAGTAAATGTGATGCATTACAAGATCTCAAAATTGTAACCACTGATATATTTGAGGATTTTATTCTGGATGCAAAAGGCTATCCAGGCAGTGCGGCATTTCTTGGCAGAGAGATTCTGCAAATACATGAAAAAAAAATAAAAAGGAGGGGAAAAATGCTGCAGATAATATGCAGAACACTTTATGTACTAGGTAGGAGGAAGGGCGTACAGGGAATCAGTGAAGAAAGGTCTGTGTAGCCTCTGCTCACCATTCCCTGTGACCTAACCAAATGTCCTAACCATCTGGGGGAAAACTTCCAGATCTTTGGAGAAATGAGAGAGCCAGACTTTTAGTCCAGGTCTAGCGCCAGAGTGAGATATTAATCACAGAAACATTGAATCACATCGAATCATGAGGTTGGAAAAGACTTCCAAGATAATCAAGGCCAATGTCACCTGATGTTTCACTGGGCCTATTGCACCTCTTCCCTCCATCATTTCACAGATGCTGAAATCTGATCTTTGTCTCTTCAAGAAGGTGAGCAGCCAGTAATAACAACAAAGCCTATATTCCAGAGTATGTCATAATTTCTAACTTGCCCTAGAGTGATTTCTGCAAGGGAAGAAAGAAATTCCTGATATATTATGAAATATGAATTACTAGGACTCTGTAACTAATAATAAAACCGGATAGAGACCTTCAATTTACATTATAAATTGGTGCAAATTATGCCATTTACAACACTCCTTCAGGTTCATAAGGCCTACAAATGCCACTAGCAATTAATAAAACCTCTGTTCCCAAATGCATTTTACAATTTGTTCCCTGACACAAGTACTTTGCGCTTTTGGAACTTCCAGGCTGATGGGCTGAGCACACAATTTGTACAGGTTTTTTAAAGTGGATAATCCTGTACATGGCTGAGCAAATGACAACCCATATGCAAAGTGGATGGTCTCCCTCAGGGCTTGGAGAAGTGGAGAAATAACAAAATCCACAGGATGTTTCTGGTGATTCAGACCCTTGTTCTCCTCCACAAAGGAAGAAGAAAAAAAACCACGGTGACACATAAAACATGTGACAACAAATTGATGGCAACTTCTACAAAATGGGAATATGAACTACATGGCATGTAGATAAAAGAGAATGCATCTGCAAAACATGTGAGGAAAATTGTGAATATAATTCCAGCAATTATGATTATAGTGTTGTATACGCTACTGCACTTAATTACAATTCCCCATTCTTTTCATGCTATGGAAATGGACTAAATGGACTACAAAATATATCTCAAAAGACAAGCAATCTGTGGCATGAATAGGGACCTCCTTTATCTTAATACAATGAGGCCCACATTTCACAAACATGGCAGCATCTCTGTGAGAATTTTGATTACAAAATGAACATCGTGATAAAAATTAGCAGCCTTTATTTTTTTTTTATCTGAGTACATGAATAAGATTATTAGGATTATTAAGAAGGGTTGGGTTGTTTTGTTATTTTTAAAAAAGTAGTTTCCTTTGGGAGCTACATTAAAATGATAATATTTCCTTTATTAAAAAATACAATGTTATTTTATTAGAAGGCGAAAAAGTCTGCTTTAAAAAAAATTTTCATCACTTATGTGCTTAATACTTTCTTTTTCTCTATTGGAATTAGAAGATGTGCAAGTTTCATAGTACACACATACTTGATTAAAAGTTAAAACATGGTCATAATAATTCATCTTAAACTGCGAATCAGAATAGTTCATCTTCTTAGATCTGTGAAATATTTGACTAATAATGAATTCTGTTTAGGGACACTGGTCTAGAAGGGAGGCCTTGGGGAAGTGAATTAATATGCAGGGAGTTTTTGGTATGCATTTAAAAGTGTACACTCGGGTTTTAAGTGTTGGTTTCGGGCAGTTTTCAGATGTTCCACTGAATTAAATGAGCCAGGGTGGATTTACAGGATCTGGAGAACTAAGTCATCATACCTCTTGAGAGGGGAAGTTGTGTGAAAGAGTGGTGTGGTACAACACAAGGCTTTTGGTGGCCCAAATTTGGGGCAAAGTTATCCTTGGGAATAGTAAAATTCTGAGTTACACAATTGCCTGTAAAGATGCGCTGATAAATCTTGACGGTTCATTACTCCATCATATATACTGAAAGGTTCATTCATTTTATAGGGTTTTTTTGTTTTTTTGGGGTTTTTTTGTGAGTAACTTGCCTCCAAAAAAACTCAGAAATTCTGATTCTATGCTCATAGATGAAGGCTTTGCTGCATAGGAATGCTGTGACTGGCCATACTGGCCATTCTCAGACCTACCACCCAGGAACACACAGGAGAGAAAAGAAACCAAGCCAGAGAAAAGCATAAAAACCTGCTTATTATGACATCTGTATGGTTGTCATTATTATTTCCTTTCTGCTCAGAAAGGCTTTTGAAGGTTGGAGGGAGAGTTATTTTCTTTCAAGTGAACATTTTTTCAGGATTCATTGTGAAACCGCACACTTGCCTCCTACAAAAAGAAGCTTAAATTAATCAGAATTCCTTGAGCTCTGTAGAAGTTTTCAGGGCCATGGACAACTGGAATCACGCTCTTCAAAGTACAAAATGTAAGAGTAAAAAAAACCAGGAAAGAACAGACAGTGTCCCAGTTCTGCTGAAGCATGTGAGGCTCGTGAGCAACCAAACTTAGCAATCTACATTCAAACATATCTGCTCAGCTGTGCCTCCCCTGCAAAATCTATGTGTAAGCCATGTTTGAGTTGGTAAAAACTCAGGGTTGAATTTATTTCTGAAATATTTTTCACTATCAATTCAGATTCTTGTTTGTCTGTAGCATTCAGGTAGAATTCTCCAGTTTTCCATCATCTGCTATAATTTATTACTAAAGCTGGTGCTGTAGTATAGATGTAAGTAAGGTAGAACATATACATGACTTCTTCTCCTGGTTGAATTCAGGCTAATTTAGACAATTTCAAATATTCAATATTTACACTGGAGAATAGTATAATATTTGGACTTCCCATGAGCCACTTGCTGTTAATTTTCCAGCATTTTCCTTTTACTGTTTTTCTACCAAGCCCTATTGCTGCATTCTGTACAAAAGCTGACATTCCTACTTGGGCTCATCTAACTGAGCATTTCTTTCAAACCCTACTGCCTGCCACAGAGGCTTTGTCTAGACTTAGAAACACAAGCTAACTGAGATTGATTTATCCCAGTCTGGACAAGCTGTACAGCTCTCAATCTCAAATTTGATCTCTTTCCAGCTGTATTATCTTGGGTTCATCATAACCCTTTCTCTGTAACCAAGACATCCATGTTTTAGTACTAAATATCAGGACTACAGAACCTATCACACCTTTGTCACTGATTAAGCTTGTGTTTCATCAGAAGAGTGCAAAGGACTTTTTATTGCTTTTTAAGGCTTTTTATTTTTGTGCATATTAATATTTTTCTTCAGGAATAGAAAATACTTCCTCTGCAGTATTTAGTCCTTGATAATAAGCAGATGATGGTGCCTTTTTTTTTTTTTTCCTTTTTTTCATGGATAGTCATATATAGGAAAAAGCTGACTCCTAAAAAGTTACTTTGAACATATATAATCAGATAAGAATAATTTAATTAAAGTCCATTAAAAAAATCTAATATTTATTATTAGCTTGTGTATTTCCTAATTGTTTTATAGGCTTTTATTTTTTTGGCAAGATGCCAATCATTACAAATACATGGAACTTGATACATATACAAGCAAAGAAATGCATTTGCAACTTTATTTAAAGAGGAAGTTGTCAGAAATGTCAGAGCATAACATTCCACAACAGTGAAAAAATAACTTTGCTTTCAATGATGTGGTTCTTCTTTTCCTTGTTATTATATTAAAAAATACATTACCAATTTTGGAGGGCAAAAGGGGAAAGGGGACTGCACTTAGAAAGTGTAGGACTGTGTAATGTCAGTAATGCCAAGAGATTAAAAAATTAAATCAATATATCAGTGTTCACTCGATGCATTGTCTTTTCCAATTTTTCTTGTGAACACCAGAAATAGATTCTGACCTCAGCCAAATCTTGATGCTGGAAATACTATCCTTACTCAAAAGAGAACTAATTGAACTTTCTTCTAATGAATAGCAGTTTATAAAATGGGACTCCTGAATGCAAATATTTTTCTAAAGACTCTCTGGGACTGCTCTGTGCACTTAATTAGGTAGTATCCTTATGTCTGAATTAATGAGTTAAATGTGTAGAACCCTTACAGATACAGTACTGTCAGCTAAAAAGGAATCAGCCCAGAGAATATGAAATGTTAATACCATTAGTTTTGATTTGTGGAGCGCTCCTGATATCTTGATATCATCCGTTGTAGTCTTGCATTGATTTTAAGAGGCGGGGAATGTCGAAAAGAAACATTTCCTGCTGTTTTCTGGTTAGAAATTAAAAACAAGCGTAACAAACACAAATCTAGCTTAAACAGCTTTAAATTTAAATTTCTAATATGAAAGTCAAAAACAGAGGCAATGGGAAAATAATGATACTACTGTTACCTGAGGAATTCAGCCCAAGGGGAATCAATTTTATTGTGAAGATCATGCTTTTAATCCACTTCTACCTGAGTGCCAGATGGTCAAACCAAAGAATCAACACATTAAGCAGATGGATTTGGTATCTGATTCCCAATTACTAGAGTTGCTTCATGTGGAAGGTTACTTCTACTGATCAGAGAAAATTACTTTTCCCCAGATGGCGGCAAAAAATTGCTCACTCTTTTAGTATTAAAGGTTCCCAATTAACTTTCAAAGTTAGGCAGTAGCATTAAAGATTTCGTCCAAGGCTCATAGAAGGTATCTGCAGAGGTTGGTAGGTTTGGATCTAACCTTAAAAGTGGGTGATAAAAACTTTGGTACAAGGAATTGTCAAGGTATGTAAGCCAGGTGATTAAGCTCTGCCCTATGTTGAGCAAGAAAATAGCCACTGGACATGACACAAGAAACCATGGGATGTGAAAAATTACTCTGTGTGACTGTGGCCAAAGCTTGCAGGGATGGATGGATTCTGTGGGTGTTTAAGGAGGAGTTTGATCAAACACAGCCAAAATCATAGACAAGGGTGCTTAGGAGCTTTTGGGAAGCAGAGTCTTGCCAGGGCTACACGCAATGCCCACACAGCAGCAGCAGTAAGACTGGTTAGGACTGAGATTACATGAGCAACTGTAGCAGAAATGCAAATTTGAGTTCAGATTTGACAAAACTGGGGGCAATAGAGAAAAACAATTGGGTGCAGATTGTTTATTTGTAAAGAGACAAAAGCAGTGAAAGAGCCAGCATGTTAAAATGGAAAAGCAGTGGAATATGAAGTAGGAATAACCTTGAAGCCTGACCAGCTGGAGAGGAAAGCACAGAACAGGGCCATCAATACTACTGAAGTCCATGTGACATTACACTGCTTCTGTTTCTGCAGGTGTTGTGAAAGGTATGGTTCCCTGTTTGTGCTGGTCTGTTCACACACTGTGTGTGCACGGGATTGCACATTCAGCCCTTCTCATGGATGGACCCCTAAATGGAAAAAGCAGCAGCCTTACATTCAGCAGTCCAGGAAAGGAGAAACCGTCAGGTCTCAAGGACTAGCAGATGTGTTTTTCTTTTAACAAAAGTGTCAAAAGTATTTAAAACAATCCTAGTAGATATTATAGGACAATAGAGCTGAAAACAATAGAACTCTATGAAAAGCAATAAAGCTCCATTAAACTTTGTTCAGGCTGCTACAGACAACCATGCATTAGTTACCAGCTGTACATAACTATTTAGTCTAAGTCTCTATTTTAGTGACAATTCCCCATCAAAGGGATAAATGGAAGCATTGTTTAAAGTGTTCAACAGGTTGGCTCTGTAGATATCTGTGCATCCAGAGGTTAGAAGTGGGCATTGCTCTGACTGGAGCTCATGCCTTCCCAAAGCTGACACATTTAGAATGGATTCCAAACTTTCTCCCATCTCATGTGCTCATGACGTTTGCACTAACTTGCAGCCTAGAGATGAGAGACTATTAATCTTGATACCCAGATATAAATAAATAAATGAAAAATATCATACATACATAAAATCTATATGCATACATGTAAACTCACTATGTATTCTTTTTGGACCAAAATCACTTTCTTACTATGTAATGTGTATTTCCATTGAAAATAACATTCAGGCCAATAAAAAAACTTGATTTAACTGAAAGTTGTACTGTCCATTTTAGCATTTTTCCTCCATTTCAAATGCCATCACTATTTTGAAATGATTAATTTCTGAAATATAATTCCAGTTGGGAGATAAAGAAACTAGAAGTGTAGTAAATATCATTATTTGGAATTTTTGAAGATTTTCTCTTCAGGTTTTTGACTGTGGTTATCCATGAAATTGAATCATAGAAACAAACATATAGATTAGAAAAGACCGCCAAGAACACTGAGTCCAACCATTATCAATTCCCACAAACTTTGAATCTTGTGAATAATCTAAGTACCTCCCAAATTATAACTCTCCACTCTCAAATTGCTCCCTAACCTCAAAAAACCCATTCCCTGCACTACGTGTTTATCCACCATTATCTGCTGGGCAACAAGAATGGAAATTTCTAAGGAGTGCAGATTAATTGACATTAGGTAGATGCACAATGCACTGCACATCATGTTTTGGGTGTTTCTATAAATAGCAATGAAATTTTAATCCCCAGCCCAACTGCTAAAGTCGGTCCAGTTGTAATTAAATACAGCCTTGTGTTGTTAAAAACGATCAGATTTCAAATTTCATGGACTGATATTTCTGTTCAATGACCAGGTTTAGACAGGCAGGAACTTCTGTTCCTCCTTGTCCTAAGGGACTCCTTTAGTTTCATACAAATATGACCTTTGAAAGAAAAGGATAAAATAAGCTTTTTGCCAGAAAAGGCTGGTGAAAGCCATTTCCCCTGTGTAAATAAAGGGAAAAGACCAAGATATTTAGTTCTTTAGAGGAACCGTTTGCATCTGTTTCAGGTGCATCTGCCAGGAGACATAATTTTAAATGCAAGCACTTTGCAACTTTGACAGTGATATTAGCTATAAAAATGCTGTAACACAAACAGGACAATAGCTTGGAAAATCTGAAGGGAAATTGCAATGATCAAGAATGGAAGAAAAGTTATTTTTTATGGCTAAATATCCTCTTGAAATTATCTTCGTTCACTAGCCAGTGCCCATTTGTTTGTGTTAAAAATGAGGTAATAAAGAACTTAAATAGTAATGATAACATTATTCTTCTTTAAATCTAAACTCCTTCATTAGAAATAATGAAGATTTTCTTACAGAAAATAGCTGTCTGGGCAGGCAGTGAGGGTACAGGGCAATGCTACAGCTGCATGAGAGGGACAGCAATGCTTTGCAGATTTACTGCACTGCAGGATAAGCAGATAGAGCAGAAATGCAAACGGCTGTGTAGGTGAGCAGGTGAGATGTGACATTGACCAGACACTTTAAAGATAGTTTACAAAAAGAGACAGGATTGGTATGACCTTCTCCTGACTCTCATGTTATTTATTCTGTAATGACGGGTTAATGATTCTCTATAGCAACCACCCCAGATTGGTTCAGGAATATCCGTGGCTCCCTAGAGACTCACTTGAAACAACCCCTCTCTTTATGTAATCATTCATCTTATCTCAGAGCAGTGTAAGACTATGAGATAGGCTATAGAATAAATATGATAGGACCTTGATTGCTCATATCTTCATTCCCAGGAAAACTTGACTTCTTGAGGTACAGAAGAAGCAGTTCTGGGAAGGTAAAGGAGATCAAGAGCTGACAAGTAAAGGAAGGGGAGGCAGAGACAAGAAAAGGTGTGTGGCAAATGGATATATTTATGGTGGCATTATGGCCTCCTGCTTCAGGGGGTAATTTTCTCTTTGGGTCTGGAAAGTGTCTTTGATGAGTCCCAGAGTCAGGCAGGACTTAAAGCTGAGCTTGTCAACACCTCCTTCTTAAACAGAGGGCCCCAAAAACACCAAAGGGGCATGACACATCTGGACCTAGATTTTATAAGAATATCAAGGTGATCGTCAAAGACTGTAAAACAGAGAAGCCACAAGAAGAACTTGTTTAATAAAATGCAAAAGAAATTGAAACAAAAACCCTTTCTGTTGATCTGTTCCCCTTTCTTCCGACTTCTGCTCTACAAGCCTTCTTCTCCTCTTCACCATTCTGCTTCTGGTTCTGTGTTTGCCTCAGTGGCTCCCAGTGCATGTAGAAGCCCATTTCTCCCCTGGTTTACCCCATCCAGCTCTGTTGCTCTTGTGGAAGAAATAACTTTGCAACAATCTGGAATGCACCATCCTTGTCTGCTCCTTCTCAATCACATTCAGTGAAAGGACATAACAATCACAGAACACGTATCCCAGGATCCTCTGCACCCCTTCCTGGGTTGCAGGGAACTCCCAGCAGGGTTCTGGGCAAAAAATGCCTCCCATCCATCATCATATGGATGTTCTCCACATGAAAGACAGGCCACAAGGAGTCCTGACCCACTTAGAGGAGGGGCTGGAGCCCAGCTGGGATGTGCTGCAACGCTGGCCTATCACCCAAGGCCTATATACAGCTAACCAAATCCTGCCCTACTCCCCATGATTAAGTAATAAGAACACAGCATTTTCTTTTCCTGTAGTTAGTCTACTCAGTTCATTACAGTTGAATAGGAAGAGTTTCTGCCTCTGGATTTTATTTTCTTGGTAATTTTCCTGGGTTTTTTCTGTGCATTAATGCATTTTGAAAAACTGTTGCGGAACCTGCCCAAAGGTGTGACCATCCCTATGTATTTTAATTTCTCAGTTTGTAAAGTAGGAAGGACTTCCCCAGTTTTATACTTTACCTCCATATTTAGAATAAGCCAGTGATTTGTAGAGAAGAAGCTGTATATATAAACCTCAATGCTTTATTTTAGAAGACATTCATTAAAAATGAAAGTTCTGTGGACATATTAAGTGCAGATAATTTACAAGACCACATACACATAAAATCAAATAAGGATTAGAAATCTTAGTGTGTCTTATATTGTCTCATGTACTGGAACAAAAGGGAAAAGTTGAAATTTTAATTTTCTTGACTAAGGTATTTAACAGCATTTACACTCCTACACCATGAAATCTCTTACCACAGGAGCAAAGTCTATCAGCACTGAATTGTGAGAGACAGTTTGGTTGTTTGTCAAAATTTGAATATGATTAACATAATTCTAAAAGATTTTCACACTTTCCCATTTAAAAAAACAAACAAAAAAAACCACCAATATAAGGGTATATTCAAACCATTCACTGCTTTGAATATGCCCCAGTCAGAAGAAATGGCTAAATTTTTTGTTATTAGGATAGATTTTCTATCCACTGCAGGGCATAAAATGTCACCTACTGCACTTCTTATGGCATTGCACAAGTTGTTTGGGGCATATATGATCCAAATACAGTCCACTACATGTGAGAGGAGAAGGACAACTTTATCTTCCTCATGTCTATCTGATGTGATAATACTTTTGCAATATTGCAGATATTACACTATAATATTTATAAGGACAGAATTCCTTGATTTGACCCTTTCTCTTAAAAGAATCACTGAAGATGCTCTAAAAGCCTACATTTCTGTGGACACAGCGTATAAATATGTGTATGAAAAATCTCAGAATCTGTGTATATGAACAATGAAGCATAAGACAAGAGCAAAAGTAAGAGTGAATTTTAGATGACAAAGAAGGACTGCAAATTGCTTGTATGATAGTATGAAATCCTTATCATATTTTCTTTTCTTTAATTTCAAGGCTTTCCTCAAAAGAAAAGACACCAGCAACAATGCACAGTTTAATGTCACGTGGAGGAACTGTATAAGAATAATTAGAAAGATAAAATTTCTTTTCATATTCACGGCATGTGGTTCAAGCTCTGAAACAGCCTGGAGGTAGACAGAGGGGCTGTAGCTGCCCAGGCTTCATGGTTTGTATATAAATATTGAGATTATCACATCTTAGAGTTTCTTCTCCCACCCTGTGTGAATTTATGCTTCTCATCATTCAGTTCATAAATTTTCCTGTTGATAAGGATGCTGTTACAGTGCTGGATTAGAAAGAGGGGAAAGAATTCAATTGCCTAAATACTGAAGTGGTGTTTCAGACATGCCAGGTTATCCAAAACATTCCCATGGAGTGGGTAGATATGACCAAGCAACTTCTGAAACAGCAACTCAAAATCAAATGGGATATCCCAGGGAATCTTCTATGATACTAGACAATTTAGTTTAAGAAGCAGAAGCCCATCCTGTGATGGGCTTCTCACATGGGTGAGAAAGATGCAAAATGATTTATCAGGCATGCCTCAAGTGCTGCATCACCAACTGCAAAACTTTCCTTAGCACAAGAAGTTACTTAACAAAGTTTTTTGGAATGTATGTGATACTGAAAAGATATAAGATTTAATTTTTTTGCTTTTATTGTCAATAATGATATATGAAAAATAAAGGCTGAAATATATTAATTATGGAAAGGGACACTGTCTGCCAGTAGGTGAGTCAGTATATTTAACAACTAATTTTTCCTGTGAGAGGCATCATGAGTGACAATATTACCAAACAAAATGCTGCAGGCAATATCAACAGTGAAGTTGTGGTGAAACTAAATATAAAATTGTGAATTTACTCAAATTGTGAGTTTACTCAAAAAATGAAATAAAATTGCATTTCAGATGCTAAATCACACATTCATTCTTCTCAGAGTGAAGACTCTTTGAAAGAAAGAGTGCTGGAGTATTTAATTTATTCTTGAATTTGTGCATTTCAGACAAAGTTCCTGTCTTTCTTTCAATTAAGTGGATTCATTTTGATCACTCCCCATTCTCTCCATCCTTTCATTGTGTCACAGGAACACATCCCAGTAATTCCAGAAAAAATATCCTCCAAAGTTTTTTTCAGAAACATAATAGATAATAAAGTAGGGAGACAGCAGTGCTTCATTGATAATAAAACCCAAATCTATAAAAATTGATTAATAGATGATTAGAACTTTTTTTAAATTGGTGGCAACTATGCAGTTTATTTGGTAAATATTAAGACACTCACACCATCTGAAGACATATAAGCCATTAATTGATTGCTGGTAGTTGCATTAAAGATTTTGCTATTGTTATTAAAGAGGATTTTTATTAAATTTCCTCTGTGAATATATAAATCCAAGTAAAATTAAATGTTTCTTACCTTTTTTCATTTTTCAACTTGATTAATTACGTTTTGGTAATGGGCCAACATAGAACAGCAAATTTTCACTTTTTTTAATACACAGAACAGCCAAATAATCGATATTACAACAGAATTGCAGCAAAGGTACATTTGACCTGTATATGTACAGAAATTCCATTTATAGAATTATAGGATTATAGAATGGCTTGGGTTGGAAATGACCTGAAGAATCATCTAGTTCCAACCACCTTACCATGGACATGGTCACCTTCCACTAGATCTGCTTCCTCAGTCTTATCCAACATGGCCTTGAACACTTCCAGGGATGTGACAGCCACACCTCCTCTGGACAACTTGTTCCGGGGCCTCACCACCCTTGTAGTGAAGAATTTCTTCCTAATATCTAATCTAAACAAACCCTCTTTGAGTTTGAAGCCATTCCCCCTTGTCCTGTTATTATATGCCGTTATGAAATATGACATGCTTGTTGCGTCAGACATGAGATTTTTCTACTTTTCCCAGGTGCAAAATAGGATCCTTTGTAAGAATAATCTACAGATACAATCCACAGATTTAACACGTATTACTCTTAGAGACTTATGTCTGTACCTCACATAGGCTACGTAGCCAATAGTGCAAGCTGCAACCACAAGCTATTGCATCATGTTTTAATTTATGGGCAGAACAGTGACGTGTGTGGGTTAGCAAGTAATGTCATCATCAGCGTGAAGGTAATTTTGATACAGAGCCATTAAGAATCAAATAATAATGACAAATGATTTCATTTTAGTATGTACTTAGTAACAGTTTGCCCGTGCTAAGCAGAACTTGAATAGGTGACCCTGAAGCATGAGACTTATATCTGTTCTAAGTCCATCATGATCGGAAATTGGAGACATTTCCTTGTTCAAATTTTTGTTCCCATTGCAGAATTACTAAACGTTCATCTGTAACTTTTCCACAGTATAAACTCACCTAATTGCTACTTTCCTTGTTCAAATTTTTGTTCCCATTGCAGATTTGCTAAATGTCCATCTGCAACATTTCCACAGTATAAACTCACCTAATTACTACTGAATAAGACATCGCTACCCTTGGAGGTTAATGAAATGTTTTACACACCACAATTGCAGGGTGATCACTTCCATAGGAAGATAGAAAGCACTGTGAAAAAAATATAAAATTATACTTCAGTTATAGTTAACAATTTGTTTTGGGTGTTTGAAGATGAAAGACTGAGACTGCTGTCATCTATATCTGTCTGTAGTGATTCTGCCACCTTAGCTAGTCACTGAAGTTCATTCTTTTCTCACTAGAGAGAGAAATCTCTTTGCTATGATTCATTCTGACCTTTTTTGGATGGGTGTGATGAGTTCATTTGCACCCTTGGAGTGTCAAAGTTCTGTGAAATGAGTCCAGTGTCACCAGGCAGGTGCACACACCTGCACCCTTGAGTGTCTGCCTCAAATGTGAATGTGAATTTCTCCCTCTACAATACCTTAATTTCCTGGCCTTGTTCCTTAACACACTATGGGGTCTTGAGTGTCCCAACTGACCCAAGACTACCCTTATGACAGCTAGATTTGTCTGGTGATAAAGAGGACCAGGTCTTCTCTTATTTCATTTTCATCATCATTTATTGTCACATTTGCATGCTTGTTGTTTCCCCTCTATTATATTTCCCTTGGTGTTTTCAGAGGTGAGAACTGTCCTTCCTACTGTTCTCAGCTGACATTTAATAAATAAATTGCTGGATTTTATGAAACTTCATTTTCCTAGGAGTAAAGTTCTAGATTCAAAGTGGGAAGATGTGGGTGTGTATCCTTCAAGCTTTCCTTTGCCTGATGGGTATTTCAGCTCAGTGGAAAATGTGTCCTTTTTACTTGGTTCTGCAGTAAACATATCAGAAACAAAAGAAAAAACAGAAGCCTGGAGGCAATGCTGCTTGAATACTGGGAAGTATCTAGGTACAGATCATAGAATTTGTGCTGAAGTCTCCTCTAAATGGTCAGAGCCTTTGACTTCAGGGCTTCTAGAAATGCTAGAGATGGTAGAATGACTGCAAAAAGATTGTTTTGTCTTCTAAAGAATTTTATTTTGATTTACGAATTATGTGACTTAAAAATGACCATGCTTTCCTCTGATTAAAAGTCTCTTGCTATATAAATTAAAAACCAACCAACCAAACAAAAAAACCCAAAACCACCGACTTCAAAGGGTTACATCTTCAAACTAGAAATTTTTTGTTGAGAACTGGCATTTTTCTGTATTTAGATTTTTCATCCCAAAACTGATTTCTTGAATTTTTTCTCTTTACATACAGTTTGGAATTTTCAATGGAAATATCTCTTACTACATCTATTCTTTATATTTTGGAGCATTGGCTTTTGATGGGTCCAAAGAGATCTGTCACTTCTAAAATGCTTAGACTTCATGTCTATAGCAAAAATAATGAAAACTTATCCAAATTACATAACTATATGAATGTAAAGTGACTTAAGTAAGCTAATTCATATACACATTGATTTCCTAATAATATGTATTTACATTGCTTCATTAAACCATTAAAATTAATTTGAAATTAATTTCCTGCAATCTCCCATGCAAACAAATTCTTACAGAAAGAGGTGATTACTTCTCTTTGGGTTGGCATGTAACTAATCTATCTGCCTAGATATTTAGCATGCAGTCATTTGTGACAGATTAAAAATCTTAAAAATATACATGGACAAAACCAGAGAAGATATGAGTTTTATGTGTCTGTGCTCTGCACAAAAATACTATCCCAGTGCTTGCCACATTTCAGTAAATACTGGCTAAGCCCTATGGTGAGGTAGCATGGCCATGGGCCACTTCAGCCCACGTTCTAAGATGCAAAGCCTGTAAAGTGTAAGTGTTCAAGAAGTGATAGGATGTGGCACTTGGTGCTGTGATTTGGTTGACATGGTGGTGTTTGGACAAAATTTGGACTCTATGATCTTGGAGGACTTTTCCAAACTTAATGATCCCATAATTCTAAATGTATTTTAGAGGAACTGGCATAGTGTCTGTCCTACTCTAAGTTTAGGGTGAGGATGGTGAAGCTCTGGCACAGGTTGCCTGAAGAAGTTGGGGTTGCCCCATCTCTGGACGTGTTCAAGGCCAGGCTGGATGGGGATTTGGGCAAGTTGGTCTAGTGGAAGGTGTCCCTGCCCATGGCAGCGGGCTGGAACTGGATGATCTTAAAGATCCCTTACAACCCAAACCATTTCATGATTCCATAATTCTATGAACTGAGTAAAAGGCATGGGAAAACCCTGGCTCTGCTGATCTGTCCTTTTTCCTGTGACCACTTCTTTGCCCAACAGGAGATGATAGTGGAATGCAAACGTTGCTTACTATTACATCTGAGAAAATATAATTATAATTTTCATTTCCTTTTGCTTCCCAGAAGAGACATGTCCCAAAGGCGGGCGGGATACCATTGTGCTCTTCCTCTGAGAAGTTGCGCCTCACAGACACTGACAACTCAGCACTTCAAAAAGGTGGTAGTGCAAGATGTATTTTGACTCCTCATCTTGTGTTTTCTGAATGGAAGATGATTGCATTGTGCACAGATCCTTCTGTGCTGACTTTTTTCTTTTTGCTGATGGGAGAGGCAGTCAGGTGCTTCTGAGGATAAGCAGCAAACACCAGCTTCCTTCTCCTGTGTCATAGTTTCTCAGGTAAAAAGTGCAATTTTGTCATAATAGGTAATTTAGTTTTCTCATTGCCAAGAGGAATGAATGCAACAACGGATTGCTTTTCTAGGATTGCCTCTGCAAAGGTTTCTGTAAGTACTGCTTTGCAGCAGCCCTGAGCAGAAAAGGTACAGCATTGTCTGATACATCTGTTGATTCTGGAGCTTTGTGGTTTTGGTACCCGCAACTGGAGCAAGTGCAAGTGTATATGGCAGTAAATATCAAGTCAGGCTAACAGGTGAGTAGGGTGAAGCGGTCATAAGCTGATGGGGTGTTTGTGTAACTGGAAGTGTGACAGCTGAGTGTGATGGCACCTGGCACAGTTTGTCCAGAGAATCTGTGGGTGCCCCATCCCTGAAAGTTTTCAAGGCTGAGTTGGATGGGTCTTTGAGTAACTTGGTCAAGTGAGAGGTTTCCCTTGACCAGGGGATATGCTGGCATGGAGGCTGGAACTAGATGAAGGTTCCTTCCCACCCAAGCCATTAATTGATTCCATGATTCTACGATTCCATGATGTGTCTACTAAGGGGATTAGAGGTACAGGCCAAATGCTGAAGAGAGTTTAGTGTTTGGGGACTGACAGAGGTGGCAAGTAGGAAACTGGTGATCCAGTGTCAGCTACTGGGCAGACTGAGTCCCTTTACAGAATGGATGCATATTGTGTATATCTATACATAAAGATTTTTTTCCTACTAATGAGATTTCCACCTGCCAGAGAATAGAATGAGGCCATTGATGCTGTTTTTGTTCATGGAAGCACTGAATTTGCCAGAATGTGGTGTTTCACGTGACCAGGTGTGTGCCTACTCGGGGCACATGCCCAGACTTGCTCCTGGTTGGACCTGGGGACATGAGGTCCAGCTCCTCACCTTAACTGGGCTATCAATTTCAGCAAACCCTGAGAGCTTGCACATAAAATTGGGTGAAACTCCCCATCCAGAGTGAACTTTGCAGATGCTTCTCTCTTGTGTTGGGCAGATGATTGTCAAAGGCAGAATGAGTCTCTTCTATTTTCCATGACTTTGAATGAAGCAATGATGTATAATTGCAAAGATGCCTCTGCTTCCTATTAGATGTGTGCTCACAAGCAGCAGAGCAGAGAAGGAATGTTGAACATTTTTCAAGCTTCTAGATACTGGCTTGAACATCACATCCTTTTCTATGCTTGCTATTCATTTGCAGCACATCTGAAATTTTTTAGCCTTCATTGATTCTGATGGGTCCAAATTCCCCTGGGTCTGTTTTTTCATATATCCTCCAAAGGACCTTTCTCATTCTGGATGGTATAGCTCAGTCTCCTCTCTCCTTCAGACTGCTTCCACATATACAAAAGACATTTTTGGAATCCCTACCAGACAGCCTTTTTGTCTGACAAGAGCCTTCCAAAATCTTCCACAAAGCTTTACTTTCTTACACATCCTTTACCACTGAGACTGCTGAAAAAGAAAAAAAAACCCACAAGAAACTGGCCATTGCTTATCAGGCTGACCAAGAAAGAAAAAGTTTCCTTCTGTTGTCCTGTCTCTTTGCATGAGGCTGTTTTCTCTTCCTTTACACTTTACATACAAGCTCTGAGAGACAGAGACTGTCATTTTAATCTGTATTTTTCAGTCCTTAGCACAACAGCTCTTGACGAGGCCTCTAGGCATTACAGTAATATAAACAGCAGTAACAAAATAAATATGATGGCTATTCCTAAGGCGTGGCTGGAAAAAACTACCTGGTCACTTCACTTTTCTGGACCTTTATTCATCCAAGGTCAAGGAGGTGAAAGAGCAGAGCTTTCTCAGTAAAATTTCTCAACCTTTCCTAACCCAAGTAATGTCTGTAAGTTCTTTTTATTGTTACTTGTCACATTACAGTTCCGCACAGTTAAAAAATATCGTAGAAGCTACAGTTATTATAGTTATTAACATTTTATGGCCTTGTTATTCATACCTTAAGCTCCTTAAAATGAAGTGGTGCATTTTAAGAGTGCAGCATGTATTTAATTGATTTCACTGTAAAAAGGTTGTCCTACTTCAGTGGTTTCCAGTCTTTTTTCCTGGGTTTTTGCTTCTATTAATGATGACAATATCAATTTTATGTCTTTAAGAGAAGTGATACAAAGCACTTACAATTTTCTTACTGTGCTATCTATCTGTTCTTGGTTTAAACATCCATACATCTTTCATAATCAAACACCATGGAAAGATTTTCAGTGCTCTGAGCTACCTGTTCATGCACATATCTATGTCTGCTTTGGAGTATGTCGTCATGGATCCATTGGCAGTATAATTGTTCCTGGACTATGCACCTTTTCCATGGTGTAAGTACATATCCTTGGAGAGCTACCAGGAAGTTGCTGATGTCCAACGAGAGAAGTTTGCCTTGCTAACTTTTAAATACTTCTAGAGCAGATACTTGTATCTACAGTGATTTCTTTAGGTTCTGCTTTCAATTGTAGAGAAACTGGGCTATTCACTTGAAGAACCTTAGGAATATAGAGCACCTTAAGATCAACCTCCATCTAGATATGCCCTGTTTTCTCCTTTGATTTTGTGGGAATCCTAAAGTAAATAGTTGAGGGGATAATCCAACATAGGTCTTGTATGGTGGCAGCTTCTTTGCATGATGAAATTCCTCTGTGTCAAGACCCAAAATCTAAATGTTTATCAAACATTTCCCTTTAATGTTGTCCATTTTCTCTATAAAGTGACAGGGACTACCTTATTCTAAATACTTATACAGATCAAGCCCAGAAGTCTTAATTCACCACCAGGGATTGTAATCACTGGAACATAAAACTAAACCATTCTGGTCACTCTGAAGTACTGAATAGCAGCTTCCTTATCTGTTCTGACTGAAAGAACCTCAGATATTTGCATTTGGACAATGTAAGCTCATACTTCTATGAAATCAGGAAGGTCAAAACCAAAGAGAATGAAAAAAACATAGACAATCGAATTACAGAGCAGTGATAAAGTCAAAGTAGTATATGATCACTTTATCTTTCCCAGACTGAATGAGTCACTACAGCTTTGATACTTGAGTGGACTGGCAGATATTGATGGAATAGGAAATGGCTACTCAGACATTCATTTTCAAAAAAGAGGGCAATGATAAAGGGAAGAAGTACAAATATAAACCCTTTTTTTCTACATACCCGTGCACCTGGTCCACTTCTGCTCTGTTGGCAGCTTCTACTGTGGACAAATGAGGAGCTGAATGTGGCGGGGCTGTTGCCAAACACGCGAAGACCAACAGAGGTCTTGTATTGTAATTCGTTCAACAGAGGCAGCATGTCGGGACAGTGTCTAGAAGGCCATATAACATCTGCTTGTATGTTCCCCCTTGAGCTGAAAAACCTCCAAATATACCCAAAGATTTAAAAGACATGAATGTGTGACATGGATATTGTTTAGTGGTGGACTTAGAAGTATTGGATGAATGTTTGTCCTCAATAATCTTAAAAATCTTTCCCAATCTAATCAATTCTATCATTCTGTGATACTAAATGTAATATTTTTACAATCTATGATATACTGTATCATTCATATAGCTTTACTTTTTCAGGAAAAGTTAAATAATTTAACATTATTTTACCACTAGTTCTCTTTCTTGTAAAATAAAAAGAAAATTTTAACTCCAACTGAAGTATTAGATATTTTCCTTGTTCTTCTTCAAGGGCATTGCATAAGCACATGTAGGTCAAAGAGAGAGCTGCTAAGAAGAAAAGTGTCTGCCAAATTTTTTTGAGCAATGTATTAACATTATTCAAATTCCTTTTAAAGAGCAGTCCTTCCCCCCACAGTTTCTTCTTGACAGGTGTCAGTTGATGAAGAGATGAGTGCGGGGGTTGGTGTTCTTATCTAAAAGGATTTTAAATAATGTTACTGACATTATTTGAATCAAAATTACTGCCTAAGTAATGCTATAAGGAGTTTTGTCTTTTAAAGGGTATTCAATTATGTTACATTTCTCAGTAGCCCTACCTTTCATACTCACTTCTCCCTGCTATGTGGGGCACATGGATTTGAATTTTCCTGGGATATCAAATGCCATGATGGCACATGATGGGTCATCTCTTATTAAATTCACAAGCACTGGTCAACAGAGAGAGCAGTGAGCTTCAAGGGTCTGAAATGTTGATTTGGTTTGTTGTGCCTCTGTGACAGTTCAGCAACTGTGTGGCTGTGGAGAGATTGGAGTCTTGAAACATTGGGTCTGAGTGGTTGGGTTTGCATTTTAAGAAGTCCTTTAAGGAGAGCTGAGGAATGGCAGAGGATTCCTGTCAGAATTTCAAGTGAACTTGAGATAACCATATTTATGCTCTGTGCCTTTTCTCCCTCTGCAAAAAAACAAAACAAAACAAAACAAAACAAAAAACAAAACAAACGAAAGAAAAAAAAAACCAAAAAAAAAAGGAAACATAAAAGAAGCGATTTTCGGCCTCTCTGAGTGTCCCTTTTTGAAGTAAAACCAATAGAATGGTTTTTTCCTTAAACTTACACTCAAATTAGGAATAATAAACCTGTGATGTTTCCTTTGAATTTATTTGTGAATATCTTTTGAGATGTCAGCCAAGGGACTGGCATAGTTTTATTACATAATGGCAGATAATATGTTTGAGAAAATTCTACATTTCAATAACTATTCAAAACTAGATGCTGTTGTTGATAAACATAAGAATTGTGTTCTACTCAATTCTTTAAAAGGAATAGAATGTGATATGGGGAAAGATTCCTTTGAGTTCTATCCCTGATTATGCTGGTAATTTATTACAGAATAGATCATCACAGAAAAGTTTAGGTCTCGTTACCATAGTGTCTGTAAACTGATGCAGCAATGTTAGTATTAGAGGTGCTTGGATGAAGACTTTAGGGTAAGATGAAAATATTTTTCCTAATAAGGGTTTCTAAAACTTGAAATGCTGTGGAACTGGAAGTATTTTTCAGAAATTATTCATGCTCTGTATATAGAAGGGGGAAAAAAAAAGCATTATATAGTCCCTAATCAAAAGAGTATAGAGTTTCTTAGATAATCAATATAACTGTGATGGCTCATGACTGAAAACATTTGTTCGATGAATATTTGAGTGATGTTGGTAAAAAGTATATATTACTTAAAAAAACCTGAAAAAAAAGTTAAATAAAATTCTTCTTCAGTAATAAAAATTCAGAGAAAGACTGAAAATCTAAGATGTTGAAAAAACCCCAAAACCTACAAAAGTCCTATCTTTGTATAAATAGGATCACTATAATAAATTTTCTAGATATACAGAAGAATCCTTCAGCCTCTAAAGAAAATATCCTATTCATTGTGTGTCTCCTTGTTCTATATTGAATGAATCTGCGGGAAAAACAATCTCTTAGTACACTTTCTCTTCCATAAGCTGAATTTATTGGAGGTTTAGAGATGCTGTTCAATGTGATTATGTTATAAGCAATATGCTGGCTGGCTGTGTAAACAGATCAAAAATTATTTTTGCAGGTTTTGTGCAATTTAGAGATTTCATTTTTAATACATATGCAAATATTTATCATATAAATGTGAGGGGGAAAGGCTCTTAGATCTGCTGTGATTCTCTATTAGACAAACAACCACCTAAGCAGGTAAATTAAATATGCTATGGCATGGCCAAGGAAGGGAGGCAGTGAACACAGTAAAAAGTAGAATCTGGAAATTTGTGTTTGAAAGAAGCAGACCTGATGACTCTATTTCTTCTTTTTCTCCACAAAAGTCCATACAGGATAAGTTTTTCAAGGTGGCTGAGAAAGCTGAGATGACCTCAATTTACTCTAAAATGTAGAATTATTTTGGACAATTTTACTTCATCTTTTCATCCTCAATAATGACTATTTATCTAGTGTTCTATCTTTGTGAGATTCTCTTCAGATATGATGAAAAAGACATGATTTCTATCTCAGTCAAGAATAATAAGGAGAGATGAAGGAAAGTAAGTGGGGAAAAAGGTTTCTAACAAGTAAAAGTAATTGGGTGGCAATCACATATAAATCTCAGAACGTAAACTTAGCATCAGGACAGAGAGGAAAAGAGGAATAGCCTGAGATAAGTGCTAAAAAAATAATTTGAAATTGAGGAAAGTAACCCCTAGCTCAACAGAAAAAAGTGTACTTAAAAAATATATATGTGACAAAAAATAGAACACTTGGGATTGTGAGTTTCTAATAGTCTGTACATCTCAGTAGGCTCCAAAATTTTCAGAAGACTAGGATAAAAGAAGGGACTTAGATCCCTAGGTCCTTCCCATATATTTTTCTCCACTCTACTGCTTATGTTTACATGTCTTGCCTGGAAATGCAAAAGATGGGCGGCAAGACAGACAGTGTCTGAGCTATGATTCTGTGATAATTCAGATGTTTACGATCCCAGCAGATCCCGAAGAATACAAGGAAAGAAAACGCTCTTCTCTGAGGCTATTACACATGAGGCACCCATATGAATCTCTCGTCCATTCTGTCTTCCTTCAGACAAAGTTGCAAGCAAGAGATTAGCAGATCAGCAGATCAAAGGTTTCATCCATTCAGTTTAAATTTGGAAGAAAAGTTTAGGGATGCATAACAGAGAGAAATCTCTTTGGTCATTCCAGTTCTTTGTACATTTTCACTCACAGAATCTCTTTTCAGAACATAAGCTATATCTTGAAATTGGTTCAGAGATCATTTCTCCCCTACTCTGGGTCTAGATTTTTCTAGTATTTTTTTCATAGTTGCTAATTCAGCCACAGTTATGTCCAGGTTATGATCAATATAACTTGTTATTCTAATTCTTCTTCCCTAATATTTTCCCATCTAGTGTATATATAAAGAGGATTCACAAACTGGTCTCACTTTAATAAAAGTTCCTCATTTTCTAGACATTCCAAATAGACCTCCTGTACATCAGATTTTGCACATGCTCCTGCTCAAGTTCATTTTTGTCGATGATGCTTTTGAAGACATTTTCTGCAACACCAACACTTTGTTACCGTTGCAATGCATACCTTCCTGCAAGCATTGTATTATTCATCCTGTCTTCTTGCTCTTCCAGCACCTCAGAATCTTTTCCTCACTTTTCCACAGAAGAGTGCAGTTATGGTGACATGTGCATTTTTCACCTCTACGCTGCACTGCTGTTTTTCATTGCATGTATTGCTGAATGGAAGAAAATAATGTACAATCTCAGCTAGTTACTGACCTCCCCCATGTATCAACATGAGCCATAAACATATCTGTTGCTCCCCTGGCTGTCAGTGAACTCTGCTCTTCAAAGAAATTCATACATAAGGCTTCAAATACCTTAGAGATTTCCCTTCTAGGTGCCTCAGCAACTGCTGGAATAATTTCTAACTATTTAAGCATAAGTCATACAGCAGGCAGGGAAAAACACCCCTTTTGTTGGAGATGAACAGGTTGACTGCACTTGCAGGAAGCATCAGCACTGGATTGAACTACTTCATGACTGTCTGAATCAAGAGGTTTCCTGGCTTGATTAAAATCTTCCATAATAAACAGAATGGAACTTGTGACTACTATCTCCACATAAAAATTATCTTATCTGGAAGAGAACTTTGCTCATCAATTAGCTGCTAAACACTCATGTATAATGGTGGCAACCACAACAAAGACAACAGAGGTACAATATAAAGGAGAGTTTATACTTGCTAGCTCTACTTATTAGAGTGCCAATCACAGAATTTTTGCTTTTCAGATCAGCGTATTTTCTTTAAAGCATGAGTATTATAGTAGTCCATGACATTTGCAGGGATGTCCAAAATGGGTATTTTTTTTAAATCAAAATAAAGGCTCTCTGGAGTCCAGCTGGTGTTTATTAAGCTCTTCTGTTAAAAAAATTGTTTGGACCCATTTTATGTTTACAAGATGAAAATGAATGAAGACACATAGCCAAGAAGGAAGCAAAGGAAAAAAAGGAATTAAGATATTCTGTTTTTGAAATAAACGTTTTTAAAGGATTTTTTCCCTTTTTATTAAACCAACACATTCACTGTAAACTGAAGTCTCACAGGGTGATATCTAGAGGGAGTTTCAGGGAATTTTTAACAAAGCGCTGTATATTTTCTTTGATTATACCTAACAAAAGGTGGAAAAGTAAATAACTGATCAGTAATGATCATGTGGAGCTCGCTGCCAGAAAAGAGCCTAGCCTAGCACCTAGCAGGATTCCCAAGGACATGCCCTGTGCTGTAACATGCAGTGGTGAAGAGTGAATTTGAGTGCACAGATGTTTGCAAGAATCCCTACAACGGAACAAAAACAATTGAAAGATAAGGCCATCAGGGTTTTTTCCTACCTCACAGTTCAGGGACAACAAGGAGAGACCCACAGTCAGTGTGTGCATGTCTCAATGCACACAGGCTGGAATTAAGGGATTGCAAGTACTGGTGTGGGTACCCACAGTGGTATGGCCAACACATCTCCAACAGGAATGTTGTGAAAATGGGGAAAACATCTCTGAGAAGAGGGATGTGTGCTTCTGACTACCGTGTCCTGGGAGAAATTGTGTGCACTCAGTCCAGGGAAATTGGTGGAGTCACTATCCACGAAGGTGTTGAAAAGACAGGTAGATGTGGTGCTTAGGGACATGGTTAAGTGGTGGACTTGGCAGTGCTTGGTAAACGGTTTGATTTGATAATCTTAATTGTTTCAGCCTAAACAATTCTATCATTCTGTGATTCTATGACTCTGTCTATATGAGTTATATTCTGTAACTCAGAATGGGTTACAGCCTGTGGGAATGATTAAAACATTTGGGGAATAGTTATGGGAGAATGTCTCAAAAAAGCGTAGGCATTGGTTAGTATTTTGTAAGAGTCAGGTGTTGTGGTTTGTTTGTGTTATTGCTGAATTGATCTTGACTATAGCTCACTGATTGTAAGATAATGATGTGTCATTAATGAATTGACATACCTCCTTGATACTGATTTGATTTTAACCACATGAATTGAGCAAAGTTTTCTTCCTTGAAAAGGGAAGGAGGTATTGGTTTTAAGATGCAATAATGAATTAATCTCAGGACAAAAATCAAATCTAAAGACAACATGCTGTGGATGGGGGGAAATGAACAAAAAGAATGTTTTTATTTTTAAAATTCTTATTTCTAGTAATTGCATTAATTTTCAAAGTGATACCTTATGACAGGATGCTCCCAGACCCTTTTAGCCAAACTAAAACAGAAAGCCTGTCAGAAATGGCTTTCCCAGGACATTTCTAGATGAGCATTGTACAGAAAAGCACTGGTTTCCAAGGGCTCAGGTAAGTCTGCACTTTTTGTTTGGTAAACAACCCTGGCCTCCTAGCTGGAGAAATTCAGACCAGATTCTGGCTCAATACTCCATTTCAGGATTTCAAATCTGTCTGCGGTTGAACTTCAGAATTTTCTAAGAAGTGAAGGATAATAAGTACAGATCAACAAAAAGATAGACACCGATAAAGTTAAATACGAACAGAAGCTTCTATGATGATGCTTTTCTGCACATAAACAAAGTAAATTAATATGTCAAGCTGTGAGATATCTACCAAGTAGGCTACCCAGTAAGTCCCAGAATGAAAAGTACAGCCAGAGGTGGTAGAAAAGAAATATACAGAAGCTTAAAAATATAGAAATAGAAAGATAGAGAGCAAAAGAAGTTGAGAATTCTGAAGTACACCAGAACACCTACTGAGTTTGTTTTGAACTAATCTAATCTCATCCATTTTTGTTTTTTATTTTATTTTTTTTCTGAAAACTGTAACCACTGATTCTTTCTTAGTGGCCTCTATGCCTCTTTTAGCTACTTAAAAGAAACCATAATCAAAGAATTACAGCACAGCACCACCTATGGTTGATAAAACTCCTCAGAACAACAGTGTTGAGGCATCAGGCTGTGCTCAGGAGACAGTTATTTAAAAAATTTTATTTAAAAAATATTAAAGGAGAGCTGAAGTAGCAGTAATGGGAGGGGTGTCTCATATGTAAAACCTGGGGTGCAAAATTTATATATATTGTTAGGGTCACATCCAGGAATAAAACTACACAAAAAGTGTAACAAAGTGAAGTTTATCTAAAGTGAAGGAGGAGGAAAATATTCCACTGGCACAGGGGAATAGTGAACACAATCCTAATATGAACAGTCTAATAGCTACGACAGATGAATCAGGACATAATCACATTGCATGACCTTAAAAAATATTACCTTCAGCAAGCCTTGCTACCTCTAGCTGTAACAAGTGATCCTCCATATTTTTGGAGGTTTCTATGAGACCATTAACTTCTTAGAAGAAATGCTATTATTATGCAGTAAGTTCAAAAAATGGTAAAACCAAAGCACAATTTTTTCTTAATTGAAAAATGAAATTAAAAAAGCAACAGTTACTGAAACATGCGGATAATACTCTTGGCCAACTCCTTCCAAAGTGACACACCTTTCCTGCATTTTCCTTTTCTTCTTAACCTTTTCATCCCTGTCTTTAAGAGGATGTATGCATGACATGCCTGATACTCCTGTCATTGTTGTTTGTTTTAAAAAAGACCCAATTCTGCTGTTGCACAAAGGGTTATTTCTTCATTCACTGAATGATACCTGCTTTGCTTCAGTGTGAATGAAAGGAGTTTTAAACTTCTCAGGATATTACAGAGGCAACAACAAAACTGCAACAGTGCGTACATCAGACAGACAGATGAGATGTCAATCCAGAGTTCTGGCAGAGGAGGTTGCCATGGAATTACAGATACTTTCTAGATGTGAAAAATGCTATTTTGATGTCTTTTGAATTGGATAAGGAAATATTTGTCAGTAAGTTTGGGACTTGTCAAGGTTTCTAAAGCTAGGCATGATTCAGAAGACCAAGGGGGCCTCAGACCTTTGCAGTCTGAAAACTCCTCATGAGGGGAAGAGGAGGGGCGGGCACTGATCTCTGTGATTCCCAGTGGCAGGACCTGAGAGAATGGCCTAAAGTTGTTTCAGGTGTAGCCTGGATACTGGAAAAAGGTTTCTCACATTGGTGGTTTGGCACTGGAACAGGCTCCCCAGGGCAATGGTCACAGCACCAGCCTGACAGAGTTCAAGAACACTGGACAATGCTCTTGGGCACATGCTGTGATCCTTGGGGATGGTGCTGTGCAGGGCCAGGTCTTGGACTTGATGATGATACTGATAGGCCCCTTCCAAGTCAGCATACCATGTGTGATTCTGTGTCTGATTCAGGTTCTGCCTATGGTCTATAGGAAAACAGAGACATCCTCAGAAGGTCTGGTCCTGTTCATTATTGTGAATACTCATGTTGGGATGTTTTTTTAAATAGCTTCCCTCTGCTGAATACATATAGAAGGAACCTCATCTTCGCCTAAAAAAGCTAATTTTTCATGGTGTGAGTTCAAGTAAAATGGATTTTACATCTCACCTTATTTTAGGAGGAAATTTTTTGGCCTTGTGCATAATCTCTGAAGGCTAGAATACAGCAAATAGGTCTCAGATAATCCATCTATGGACAGATTCAACTCATTAGTGAATTTTCACTTACTTAGATTATTTAAATTCCAGGTTTAAATAATCTAAGTAAGTGAAAAGCAACAGCATTTCAAGGTTGACATAGGATTGAAAAAAACTGAACCTTCACTCTGCAAGATGTGGCAGGATTTTGGTAAAATGTTCTATGACACCATTTTGGATATTTCCCTTGAAGAGAACTTATACATTACTCATGATCAGTCACCAAACAGTATAATGACAAACTAATATCCCCTTCAGTTTGGGGCTATATTAGTAACATGCCTCAACATTAAATCTCTTTTCAGCCAATTGGTTTCAATGTAGCTCATTTGAGAGGAAAATGAAGTTTGTTGCAGTAGTTGTTCAGGGGTGTGTAACTTCTGAGCATGATTTCTGTAGTTCAGCTGTGGGGGAAAATATTTTATTACTTTGATCATACTAAAAAGAAAGAAAAATCCAGGGAAGGTGACAGCCTTGTTCATCAAATGAAGACACACAATCTTCAAGTCAGTGAACGATGCCAAGTAATGGCATGCAGAAGATCATTTCAGTGACAAAGAGAGAAGAGGAAGAATACTTCTTTTGTTAATTACAACAATTAAATTCTGATGGATAGAACACTTAATGGTACAAAATAATTTCAGAAGGATTGCCTAACTTATTTTAGTTATTTGACTACTCAAAAATTTGAGAGAGAAGCTTTTCTACTCTGCAGGATGCACAGTTCTATTCTCATGCATTTCCAAGTGCTGGTAGAGAAGCTGGACTGGTGATTTGGTTATCTTAAAGTCCTTGAGAAATAGGAACCTGAATCTGGGCCTCATGGGTGTCTAAAAAATCCATGAGAGGTGTTTTTTCAGTTTCTCAGTCACTTCAAGACAGGAAATGCCCAATTCCACAAAGCAGTCTATTGTGATGGGAATATTTATGAGCAGTAGGGCAAGGGGGACTAGATTCAAACTGACAAAGGGCAGGTTTAGAAGAGATATTGGGTGAAAATTATACACTGTGAGGGCACTGAGGCACAGGAAAAGATTGTCCAGACAAGCTGTGAATGCCGTATCCCTGGAAATGTTCAAGGCCAGGTTAAATCACACTTTGAGCACCCTGGTCTAGAGGAAAGTGTTCATGGCCAAGGCAGAGAAGTTTGAACTAGATTACTTTTAATGTCTCATCCAACCCAAACCATTGTACGACTCTGTGACCTTTTGACATCAACAGTAACAAAAGCATTTGGAAACGGCTGCCAAGTTATAATTCCAGTCTGGAAAAAACAATATGACAGGCTTTTTCTATAGGCATTCTTCTCATATGATAAGAAATTGGAGAAAAAAGATAAATAGCTTCCCATCAGTAAGCACAGTCATGTCAGCTAAAGAGAGAAAGAAATCTGTATAGTGTGTTCTGAAAAAGCAATAATCATGTTTGTTTCTTTATCTAACTGAAGGTTTCAGAAGACTAAGCTTGAAATTTAAAAAAAGAAAAAAATCAAAGGAAATTAAGTAGCCCAAATTTACATTAGGGAGCAAAGTGAAATCTTTTCTGAAAGTGATTATCAAGTTACAGACCTGTCACTACAATTTCCTGAAAGGGTCAGCATCTTCTCTTGTTCCTGACAGACAAAGAAAGTGTGACAGGCTTGATCAATATTTCAGTTAACAAAACAGCTGGCTAATAAGAAGACTTATGACAGACAAAAGTTTGTTTCAAGGCAATAAAATAAATGTTTCTTAAAAGATGTATTTTAATTTCCTTGTTTTGTTTTCATTTTCTAAATATGATACCATGTTGAATAGTTTTCAGTATTTCTGAATTTTTATTTCAGGCCAGAGATATGTGTGTTCAAGACTAAATTATCCAAGATGTACAAAAAAGAATAATCAGAAGGTTATGCAAACTAAAACATGAACATTTTTTAAGTTGTCTGTCAGTTGTAAAAGGACAACTACGTTGAAAGGAAATTTTAGCACATTTTAGCACATGCATGTCCCTGACACTTTCAAGTGATGAACCCTCTCCTGTTTTCTCATCTGATTCACACTGAGAAAGACCCAAGGATTACAGGACAAAGTAGGCAGAACTGTCCAGCAGAAGTTTGTATCCATTAATAAATTATTTTCCTTATATTAGTGCTGTCTGAATTCCAGCTGGTGAAACTCCACAGAAACTTGAGCAATTTTATAATACTTTTAAATCTTGAAGAGACTTCTTTTAACCTAGAAACATCTTACTTTGGAAACCAAATCCCTTTCCTTTAGGTTTCCAGGGTCCTCCCATGGAAGTGAATTTCAGTTCAAGGCAAATTCATGGAGTCAGGCCTTTCAGTCTTTCTTCCTTAGGAAGCAAGATTTATTTGTTGCAGGAGGGTGAGGTCTCTCAAAATGGAAATGTGTGTACATGCCAGTGGTGCACTGCAATAAGAAGCTCACTAAAAAACAACTGCATAGACCTCGATGATATCCTAAGCCCTGCCTTTGCAAACTCTTTCCCTTAACTGCTGCCCTTACCAGTTCAGTCACAGCTGGATTTAGAGGACAGCATCAGAGTTCCTGCCTATTCTGCCATGCACAAAGAATTCTGAAAAGGATTAGATCGCAGATTTCTCCTTCTGTGTAGTCATAACATTTAAAATACCATTAAACCTTTGCTTTTGCTTCTCTGTGGGTTCCTGTACCCTACAGCTTACCACATTTCAGAGTCTGCAGGGGTTCATATTGTACTCCGAGCTTTGTGTAATGTTGTAATGTTTCCATAAAGCCATTATATGGAAAAATGTAGCAAACTTTGTTTCTTATTTTTCTACGGTGCTTTGGTGTGACACTTATTTATATACCTTATTATGTAATGTAGTCCCCTAGTGATCATTTTTCAGAGTGATCTGACTTGTCTGGTATTCTTCCCCTAAAGGCTTTAAACACAGTGGCCCTAAGTAATCTCAAGGCTTTAAAGCTGAGCTGCTCTGATGCAGAATTCAGCAGCTAAAGCTTTCCACTTGAGCTATCATCTGTGTGTGTGGAGTGGCAGCTGCAGCTGATACGACTCAACATTTTATGTGACAAAAGCTGTGCTTCTGGGAAGAAGAACCACCCCAAAAGATGCCTCTTGGCAATGGTGCACGTTGATCCCGATGAATAAGCCAGGTTTGTGCATGGAGATGGATGAACTTTCCACCACCTCAGCACCAACCTGCCAGGGATGGATTGCAAACTTTGCTTTGTCAGAGAATGCTGAACCTGAGTCACACTGATGCGACCAAAACAATGGTGTTTAAACAGGAAATTGCTCCATTTGTAAAACATTTGTGTCCAAGCTTGTTGCAAGTCAGTGAAAAATTGCCTTAACGAGTGCCCCACTCTAGAAACTTTGCTAGATGTCCAGTATATATATGTATATATATATATATTTTTTTTTTTTAAACACACATTATTATATTAACTACCTCATGACAAATTCATTCTGGGGAAAAAGGAAGAGAGATGAGATAGAAGGGAATACCGAAGTTAACATTTTGGTGGCTTCTGTTTGTGTTTATGTTGCCACCCCCTATGGACTTTACTTAATGTCTTGAAAATCTTTTGCCGAGCCAGAAGAATGCCAGCCCCAGCAGGTTATGATAGGGCTCACGTTGCTTGATTCAGACTCTCATGCTGATTCAAATTACATTCTATCACACATCAAAGAAACCTCCAAAATTTGGCATGTTCAAATTACTGTGCTATTTCTGGGTGTTGTTTGTTACCATTAAGCCCTCAAAGGCTCCAGACTCAATTAGCTGTTTCAGTTTATCACAGCCTTTAGCATCCATGTATTCACGCATGAATCTATCCCTCCCTCCTTTTAGATTCCGAGGGCTATTTTCAACAAAGCTCCCTCGAGAGCTTATACCCTCAATGGGCCAAGCAGACATGGTTTTCCACAAGGAAAATCCCACAGATGATGATAAAGACTTTTGCTAATCACTAGACCTCATATAGTTCAAGTGGAATCTCAATCTCTCCCTGGAAGACAAATTGCTTTAAAGACCATTAATTTTGATTGACTTTGGTTATAAAAAATTTGTGCAGTTTAAATGACCAAATTGCTAAAATTCTCTGTGATTGTAGTGAAGAGATACTGGCATCAGTACTGAGCAAATAATTCCTTTCAAGACTAGATATCTGAGATATTTAGGATGGATTCCCTGTAGAGGTGCTACATTCTCTGTGTTGGCTGTAGATAATTACCTTCGATGACTAACTTTCATATGGATAAAATTTGATGATGTGATGACATAGACTGACCTTGCACAGGAATGGCAATTTCAAAAACTTATGAGCATTTAGTTGCACAACCAATGAGATATAAACATGAGACTTTGGTAATAACACCGGTATTTACATACTTCACATTTTTCAGACCACTTGAAAACACCTTTGAAAACACCTAATAATTGCTGAGTTCTGAGGGTTCTGTGTTGCTTTTTATTTTTTGTTTTTTTTTTTCCCTTTTTTTTTTATGTTGAGATTGATTTAAAGCTCATCAGATGAAATAGACTGAATCCAGCTGCTGAATTTCCAGGCCCACATTACCTATATGTTTGCAGATTTTCATGTCTGAGACAAAGGAGTTTTAAAGCACAGGATGGCAAGCCTTTAAGTCACAGAGTTCTGTGGAAGATCTACTACATGTTTTCCTTAAAATGAGCATTCAGAAAGCAAAGACTTTGATAATGTAAATTTAATTTTTTTTGTTTTCTTTGAAAAGCATAGTAGAACAGTGAGGTTTAGAAACAGAGGAATTTAGACGGTACATAAAAAACCAAAATTGTTTGAATATAAGTTCCCTCCCTGCTCATTGTGCCATCCTCTTCCTCTCCCCTTGTTTATTAGTAGATAATATCTGGCTTTGTAGCATATAATCCTTCCAATGAACTCCACACAATCCCCTCAAGGTCAAAGGTCCAGAAATACTCCATTCTTATTGTTGGAGAGAAGAAAATGGGAACCCCATTTCACATAAAGATTATGGAGCACTTGCTGCACTCCAGCTCATTTCAAAAATCTGACCCTTTAACACTATTGAACTTTAGAATAGTATTTTTCCTAGTCTCACGTGGTAATAGATGCTAATTGCTCAGCTTCTCCTGCCAATGACTATTGATTTAAAATAAAAACAATAACAGTATAGAATACCCATATAAGGATTAAAAAAGTGGTCATGGTGTAAACCTGTCTTGCTTATTGAAAATGCAGATTCAGACATTCCAGGGAATCTCATCAATATGAAATTCCAGAAAAACTTAAGAGGAAACTTAGTGTTTGTCCCAGAGCTACCTGACTAGAATCAAACTTTGAGGAAGGAGTAAGTGAATGAAAACCTGAAAGTATCTTCACATTACCACAGGTACTAGGATATTCCTGTAGCTGGGTTAAATTTCCTTTGAAAGATTTCCACATCAAGAAACTTGTGAAACCCCTGTCTGCTCCTGGAGCACAGACCAACAGAAGTGTCAAAGATTTCACTATATTTAGTTGGATTTGTTAGCCTATATTTCCTCGTCCCAGCACAGACACATATTTGGCTTTGTGATGAATTGAAATTATGTGAATTGCATGGGATTTGATCTAAGACAGAGCATGTGATGGATGCAGGGGTATCAAATAGTCTATGACAGATGTGAAGCATCTGACAGGGAGAAAAAGCTGTTCCATATCCCAAGAAAAAGGAAGTTTCTGCATTAGTTCTCATTTAATGTCATGGTTTAGTTCCAGATGGCAACTGCATACCATGCAGCCGCTGTGTCTACTCCACCTCTAAGGGGATGAGAAGAATTGGAAAAATAGGTAAAATCTGTGAGTTCAGATGAGAAGTTTAAAATTGGAATAAAAATAAGAATACTAATAATAGCAATATATTATTGAAACAGCAAAATAATAATTATAACAATTATAATGATAATAATAATAAAAAACAGGGAAAAAAAAGAGAGGACTAAAACCCAAGACAGACAATGGATGCATAATACTACTTCTTACCCACTGCCCAATACCCAGGTCATCCCCAACAGCAATTGGCCAACTCCTTTCATTTTATATACTGAACATGATGTTCTGTGGCCACTTTGTCCTGGTCATGCTCCCCGACAGGCTCTTGTGCACCTGTGTATGGGAAGCTGCATATAGGTTAGCACAACTTCGCAAAAAACTAAAATATCAGTGTGTTATCAACACTGTTTTCATACTAAATCCAAACCCTACAGCACTATATCAGCTACTTAGGAAGAAAATTAACTCCATCCCAGCAAAAAAAAAAAAATAAGCTGTCATATTTTTCCAGAATCTCATGTTTCTCATCAGGAGTTTGATGCCATATTTAAGTTCTAGCAAATAACAAGAAAGAATCTCATTGAGGATGGGAATAAGATCAGAATCAAGACTCAGTGTTAGCAGGCAGCAGTGAGGGGTATGTTTGCCTAGCATCAGAGTGGAAGAGTGGATATTTACGAATAATTACAGAAATTGAAGCAACTTTTCAGGAAAAAAATTCTGAAAATTTCCTAGTAGAAAACTATAAGAGAGACTTCAGCTAGTGTGCAATGGCATAGAAATATTAACACTGCTTCTTATATCTGGCAACTTTAGCGCTGCTTAGTGCACTGTAGACTGTACACATGTATGACGTTTATTCTCTGAAGTTAAACTTCAGATTTTCTTAACAGTTTATAAAATATGCTCCCATTTAGAAACAATAGAATGGAATGGATATTGAAAACATTAATATAACCAATCATATTTAAGAAGAAAAAGTGCTTCACTGCTTTTGGTCTTTTAAAGATAATGTTTTCCTGTATTTACTTCAAATACAATGTAATCACATAACTTCAGCACCTGCTGTCCAGAGTCCTCCATGTTAGGTGAGATACAGATAAAAGGCTGGGTAAATACCTCAGCTTTTCTGTGCTCCCATTTTTTTACCAGGATATAAAACAGAGCAGCAGAAATTTGTTATCTTCCTAGTAGGATGCTGTGAGCAATAACTAGAAAATGCCTGCAAGATTCTAAGAACTTTAATCCTATTTACTGAAGAGGTCAAACTCTTGTGCTTCCAAGTGGAAACAAAGATTTTATAATGTGAAAAAAACAGAGGTTTGCTCCAGTGCATACATTAGTCCTGAGGAGAGCCAGTTATCCTTTCAAGCTCATGGCAAAGAATTGTAATGTGTGGTGTAGATAATTTGATAAAACTTTATGTGAATTAAGATCAAGCAGTTTTTCAAAACCATTTGTTATTTAAATCCATGCTTCATTGCAAGGCTGTGCATGTCTGTCTGCCTTTGGTCCAAGACAATTCGATAGAATAAGCTCAGATCTAAAGATGCTTCTGCTCTCAGTGTGGTCTACCTTATTCCCTTGAGAAAGACAATGTGCTCTGCCAAAACCCTTCAGAGAACAAATGGAATGGACACAGAAGTATGTATGTACATTAATCAGCCCTCGTTAATACATGAGAACTTTAATTTTTGTGCTAACTAGTTTTCACTGGGGCAACAAAAAAGTCCAAAAGGTCATGTGGTAGTGTATTGTAGCTCTTGTGTAACCCCATTAACTGACAAAATAATAGAACGGAGATTTTTCATGGAATTGCCAGTATATAGCAATTCAGTACCTGACAGTATCTCACAGTCAAAAGCTTAAGAGCAATAATATTTGTTGATTGAGAAACTTAGAATTAATAAAGTGCCCCAGTCATGCAACCTTTACCCATACACTCAAGCTCATGAAAATCCTTCCAAGTTAAGCTTCTAATGAATTTAATATGCTCAAGCTATAGAGGATGTATATGCAACCTAATACATAAATTAGGTTACATAACTCTCCTTAAAATTTATTGTTTAATCTCAGCTGCAGGAGAACAGATTAGTAAAATGGTAGACAGTATTGTTTCTAGGCATTCACAACAGTAGTGGTAAACTGGCATCTCATCACTTTGGTTTATTTTAGCTTACGTAGAGCCCATCGGAAATGAAGAGTGAAAAAGAGTCTGTAAGCAGTGTATTCTTTTACATTGTTGTCATATTACATTGTGTCATTTCAGTAGATATTAAGAGTTGTCACATCATATTAATGCTGTAAGACAAGGAAATGGTAATGGGATGGGACATACCAGATACAGATACCAGGACCTAAATCACAATTCATTTGCATGTCTTCATGGACTTCATTAGCTGGTATTTCACTATAATCACAACAGTCTTCAGAAAAATAGAAATATTTTACCTAAGTACATGTAGTTCAAGAATCAGTACTGAGAAGTTAGGCGACATATTGCAAAAGATGCACATTTTAGATAAGTGTATATAAATATATTTTTGAATCTTAAGCTCTGAGAGATATTTTTTTTTAAATAATAACGTCCCTAAGATAGCTTTTTATGTTCAATAACTCTAAGGGCTTTTAGCTTTTGAGAAAAGCATCTCATTAACAGGATTATATAAAACTAGATAGAAAAGACATTTAAGAGTAGAATAGCTGTAAATACATTGAGATTTTCAAATTCATTTGATGTTTTAAATTCCATTGACAGTTTGGAAAACAAATTTGTTGGATTTGGGATGTTTGCTAGTCGCTTGTTTTTGTTTGGTTTAGGTTATTTTGGTTTGGGATATTCTTTCCTTTTAAGGGACAGTATTCTTAAAAAACCTTAAGTGTTTCTGTGTCAATACCAGAACCATTATTTCTCATACATACACTAAAATTTCTTATATGTCTCAGTTCTCTTCAATGTTATAAATAATGAAAATATTTTTTTTGTCCAGAAAGTTTAAATCCATTCTCAACACTGAATTGACACTCAAAAACAAGATTCTTGAAACACTTCAACATGTGTTTGCAAAGAAAATTGGGAGGTTGAAGTACTTTGTAAAATAAAACTTCACATAACTTGCAGGTTTATATATCCAAGTCATCAGTAGAAATAAAATTGTTTAAAAGAGGGTCTAATGCATCTGGCTAATATGAAAAATACCCCAATATACTATCTTTCTTTGAACGCTAGTCTCAGAAAAAAAAAACCCAAATCAAACATCAAAGGATTCTGCATATTTTCTTACATTTCTGGTTTCCAAAAGGATAGGAATTTAGAGAGCCTAGAAGTCACAAAAATTACCACGCAGTTTGAGCCATGTTGAATTTCGTGTTTGTTAGACTAACTCTGCAATGTCTGTACAATGAACACAGTCTCTTCAGGACCAGCCAGGCCACTGTACATGACATAATGTCACCACTTCCCTTAAGAGATTTCTCAAGCAAAAAATATCCAGCGGCACAGAATAATTGACAACCAGATCTTCTGATAAACTTGATGGAAAGTCAGAAAATATATTAAGGGTACAGAAAGGGGTTATAGATATTTCACACAGATGGAGAATATGTTAGATGTGATATTATTTATACAAGATTTTAGCTATAGCTGACATGCTGTGATGGGGTTATAGAGCCAGATTTAGGTTTTTCTGCAAGCAGTGGGTCTGTAGATCTTTTTCCTAAAAATGTTTGATGTTTAGTCAAATTTGTTTCAAATTTAATGCTGGATGATAGAGCAATGCATACAACCTTATACATATAAAACATCTGGCACTGAAAGCCATAATCTTGATTCAGTTCTCTAACTAACCATTAGATAAACAACAAAAGCAATAAGAGAATACTTCAGCAGTTATCAAAACTTGTGTTTCCCAATT
>VZTB01015536.1:129940-164950 GCA_013397245.1 Thryothorus ludovicianus | reverse complement strand
GTGTTTCCCAATTTTTTTTATGTAATTTTAAAGTTAGTTTAACTATGAGTCTCTTGGAAGGTTACTGCAAATACATAAGATCTTGGGTTATTAAATTCAATGGTTAAATCATGCCATATTTTATCTTTTTTTCCCAAATCTGAATTGTTATAACATAGATTTTTTTTGGTTATTGTATTAAAGAAGAAAATCTCTGAAAACCAACATCTCTCTAAAACTTTTTTTTAAACAACAACATAATCTGATATTATGACAGACTTGAGACATTGTAGAAATTTAAGAATGTCATAAGATCAGTTTATCCTGGCCACTACCTCTGTAACTTGGGGAGTATTAACAATGTTTAGCTTTGTGGAGCTCTTTCTAATACCTGCTAGTCCTAAGTAGCTTTTTTACTCTCACATGCAGTGAGAGTGGCATTGATAAAGTACACCAGTGTGATAAAATTGTCCTCTCTTTAACCTCCTGTCTAATTGGGATTCTGGCTCTTGGGATTTGCCTCCCTCATTGAAAAAGATCCAGTTTGAGCAGAATGCAGTAAACTTCCCATTCTTGGGTTGGCCAAAGCATGCACCTGATATTGAAGCTTTTGGCATTAATTCCTTCTGTCTCACAAAAATACCAAATTCAAGGTGCCAACCTTTTAGATGACCCTTTTTGTCTCTAGATTGTTGTTAAAAGCCCCAGAAATCCGAATAAATGCGGTTGTTACTTGTTCTAGATATAAAGCTATTTCCATTCATGTTAGCCACCTCTTCAGTGAGTTTCTGTGTCTCTCTGCCTCAGCTCTGTAATCTACAGCATAGAAAAGGTGATCAACAAAACAAAGCAGTGAGGTGTGCCATATGTCTGCTTTATGATGGTTTCTTACCATTCTTACCAGTTTGGTACCAGATGAAGGACAGGCTTTCCTTCTTTTTTTTTTTAATTGATTTTATGTAGAAGAGAATCATAGACTCTTGTCACTCTAAGAATCATCTTAGGTTGAAACAGATCCTTCTGATCATCAAGTCCAACTGTTAACTTAGCCCTGCCAAGCCACCACTAAAATGTGTCCCCACTTTCCACATCGACACATCTTCTGAATACCTCCAGGAATAGTGACTCCATTTCTGCCCTGAACAGCCTGTTACAGGGCTTGATAATCCTTTCAGGGAAGAAATTTTCCTTGATAACTTATCTATATATGTGTTGGGTGCAACTGTATCCTCGGGTGTATATTTTGGTGGCCATTTTTGATTTCCATAGGGTTCCAGCAGATACTGAAAGGTTTTCACCCTCTTGGAAGTCAGAGTTTTGAAAAATGATCAGATGCTAAAAGATCAGTGCTACTATGTGGCTGCTTATATGCATTTCTCCAACAGATCTGAGGTGGATCAGAAAAACAAAAGCACCTACTGCATCCCCAAAGCTGTGCTTAGGTGTCCAAGACAGATTGTTTTCCATATTGCTTCAATTGTCAGCAAAAAGATTGACAAGAGGGTTTATCATCTTTCTTGAGCAAGTTCATCGGTGACTAATAATTCTCTTGATAATCACTGAAATACTGCACCAAAACAATTCAGCTATTAATTTGTCAGATCAGAGTATTCTTCTGAGTCATACGGCAAATTCATTTTATTTGAACGTCAATTAATAAAACAAGGAGAAGGGAAAAGGGATCGAAGCTTAATAAAATACCTCATTAGTCTATTCATATAACTGTAAATAGACATTTTTCTCCTTGTTTAAGTTTGTTAGATTATTTGGCTTCTTATATATAGGAGTTTACATTAAAAAAAAAAACAACAAAAAACAAACCCAAACTCAAACTAAAACCACCAAACACAACAGTTCTGGTCCTGGGAAGTGAATGAGTTAGGGGAGAAGGTCTTATGGTTCTTGGGTACCATATATGACTTCAGGACCTACTGATGAGGAGCTACTGATGAAAATCTCTGTTCAGGAAAGCCAGCAGAAGTCAAAGGCACCACCCTCCTTTCCACAGATGATGTTAACAGCCTGTTTATGAATTTTTCAGTGACCAGATGATTTGCTTAGCACATTTGGGGTGGATGTGCAAAGCAGTCTTCAAAATGGCCACATCACACTGGTCTCTGCTCTTTCACAGCAGCAGCAGCAGCTCTACCCCATGACCTGTCACTTCTTTCCCATCTTGTATCCCAAGTGCAGGTCTATGCATGTTGTTAGTTAATAGAAATGACTCAAGAGACTCCTAACTTGCCTTGTATATGTCGAATATCCAATCTGGGCATGTAATTCCTGGTTCTTCATCTCTAGTAATGGACTTTTCCCTTAAAGGACCAGAGAAGAAGTGGATCCTGCAATCAGAGGAAGCTGTTGTCTGTGTTACATATCTTAGACTCAATTAATGGCATGGCAAGTGCCCCTTGCTTTGTCAGACATGTCTGTTCCTACTGCCCAAGAGCTCTTAGAGATAATTGATTCTGGCACTTCTATTACTACCCAGAAACACAAGGGCATGTTTTTTGCATTCACTTAGACAATGATTTGAGAAGAATGGTTTTCCTACAGGATAATTCTTGCACTACATAACTGTGCTTTTGCTGAGAGTGTGTGCAGACATGGCACTCCAACAACATAGTGATTAATACAACACAGTAGTGATGGATTCAGAATGTTTTTTGTTTCAAATTTCTTGTTTTTATGTGTCCGTCTGTGGTGCGCATTCAGTTAATGAGACAATCTTTAAATTAAATAAATTCCTAATACTCCAGTATCTAGTAAAAAGGAATTTGTTATTTATCTGATATCTTCTTCCTTTTTTATTCTTTCCTTTCTGCACTTTTTTGCTTGTAACTAAACATAGATGAGAACTAGCTTGTAAGTTACAAAATGTCATAGATCTCACAAAGAAATAAAGATGATTATGTATGTGCATTCGTAAGTGGTTTCACCAAAGAATATTTGTGGGATGCAGAGATAAAAGTACACACAAAAACTCTACATTTGGTATTATTGTTCCTCATTTCCTTGTCCAGCCATGTGCTTGCACACAAAAAAATGCCTGTGCTATGAGAATTCAAGAAATGGGAAAGAATTGGAAGAGATGGATTTTCAGTGCTTATGTATAAGTAAATGTTCCAACACTTACTTAATTTTCCTGCCAGTTCCTTAAGACTAAAAACTTATGAATATAAATTTTATCAGTGACTTTTCTGTGATGTAGTGGAAGGAAGAACTAACAGCACCATATTTGAACAAAGCAAACTTAAATCAAAAATTATTTTTCAAAGTTGATAGGCCAAATATTCCCAAAAATCTTATTAAATTACAACTGAAAATCTACCTGCAGACAATGAACCGCACGTGTGTCCACAAAGACTCATTTATACTCCATTTCTCCTATTATCTGTAGGCACAAGCCTGTTTGCTCATAAATAATTGAATATAGGTCAAATTCATGGCAGCAGGAACGTGACTATGCTGAGAGTTTTAGTCCTTACTAGGATCTGCTGCCTTGTGCCTCTATCTGAACTCAGAATGCACTGCTCTTTTAATATTTCAGCTTGAGAGGCTGAGTTCAAACTCTTGCAACTCAGACTTATATGAGGGCACAGGACTGGGAAGATTTTGGCTACTGGAAATGGCTATGGAACCCTTCTCTTCAGCTATCCAAAAAACACCAGGGAATAACTAATTTTAAATATATCTGCATGAAGCAAGCCCCTTTGATGTTTCAAGAACATAAAAATCACAAACTGCTTGAAAATACTGCTCCATCTCCAAAAGATGGGCTGAAGTACGCTGCCTTGTGCTGTCAGAAATATTTCAGCAAAGTTGTTTGGAATGTGGGATGAATAAGATCAGAGGCATATGGAAGACACTTTAAATCATTTGAGTAGGTGGTTCTCTATGACTTGGGCTAATTGTATGGTCCTCCCTGTTACCCTGCTGCCTTGGCCTCACAGAATCCTTTGTTTCTCTCTTTTTCCCCCTCAGAGAGTATGGCAGAAGGAGGTGTTATGGTAGCCTCAATATTTCCAGGGGATGGGGCCATAATGGGAGCTGTGTGTGCAGAGCATGGGCAGAAACACAGTGTTACAAGAAACTTCTTCATGGAGCTTTTCCTCTCTCCCACCATCCCTGAACATGGATATCCACACACACAAGGCTGCGGAGCAGGGATCACAGGAAGAAAATCGCTCCTAATAGCGAGACGAGAAAATGATACCTGCATAGTCACAGAGTTATTTTGTACATTTTATTTATGGGTTGCTGTTTTTTAATACTGAGGGCACTTGTGTCTGTTGGTAATTAGAGATGTTTATGACATGCATTAACTGTAACTCTCCACACTGCCTTTTTGGAAACATGTGAATTCATGCTAATGGCTCGAGTTTGCTAACAATTTACTGGCAAACACTTACCACTCTAATACAGCAGTTACTCATTTGTTCTTCATATTTTTAATTTTATGTGTATCTCTGCCTGAGATCCAGAAATTACTTACTCCATCACCCATGCTGCTTCTCCTACTTAAAGATGTAAATGTGTCCCAATTGTACAAGATATTTAGCATATGGTTAATTTTAAGAGTATGAATACTCCCACTGAGGTAAATGGGAGCAAAGCTGAGAGTTAGGCTCACACTTAAATTGCTTATTCAGAGCTAAGAGAGAGCACAGCCTTGGCTTCCTGAATCCTGAACTGTCCACGATTGTTTTGCATCATGAGTTGTTTTTTATGTTGTTTTGTTAATCCTCCACTGAACATCAAGCTGTCAGGTTCTCTCACTTCTCTCTTGTTTTCCCAAGGTGTCAAGCATCTCATTTACCTGCTTGCAAGTGTTTTGTTCTAATGTTGCTGTGAATGAATAATCATTCCTGAAGTGTTCCAGCCAGCATTCATCCGCATGAGCATGACATTAGCTGGTGATCCAGGTGTTATCCTCAAATTGCAATGTGTTGCTGTGTGGGTTTTACACAGTGAAGTACCATCTATCAAAACAGTGCTTTTCTCAGCTTTTCATATTTTTATAATCGGTGGATGTTTTGGATGACAATTTTAAGGATAGCTAGGTAAGTAAAGGTCAGCAATGCAGTCTACCTCAATATTCATAGAATCATGGAATGGTTTGGTTTGAAAGAGACTTTACAGATTATCTAGATTCAACCCCAGTGCCAGGGGCAGGGTCACTTTCCACCAGATCAATTTGCTCTGAGTCCCATTCAACCTGGCCTTGAACAATTCCAGGGATGGGGCATCCACAGCTTCTCTGGGCAGCCTGTGTTAGTGCCTCATCATCCTCACAATAAAGATTTTCCTCCCGATATGCAATCTAAAACTATGCTCTTTCAATTTGAAGCCATTCCCCTTTGTCCTTGCTCTTGTGTGTTCTGCATACACACACCTGAAACCTCAAAAAACACAGTCAGACAACATAATCCTTATTTTGGGAAACTTGACCCCAAACTGCTTTCTAATTCCCCAGAGACTTTACCCTTCATGAAATCTGACTATTTCAGAGATGCAGACAGAAAAAGTCTCCTATTGCCCTGAATGTTTGTTCTGTGAGGATCAAAGCATTTATACACTGTCTTGTACAACCCTCATAATACAGAAGGATTTCTATAAAAATTGGCCATTTATTCACATTTTAAAATAAAATATATAATCTGAACATTTGAAAGACTATTTGTCTAACCCCTCTATTTTTTTCCTTTATGCTTTTCAATTCTAGTCTCTTTACACTTTTTGGAGTAGGGAATTCTCTTTTATGAAGTTTTTGTATAGGACAGATAATAGATGCTCTCTTTTAAAAGGGAGCTTTCTCTTCCATAATATGTGGTCCTTACCACAAAATCAAAACAATTACAGCTGTGCACGCTTTTTATTTTTTCACAGCTTTTCATATGTGCTTCTAGAGTAGTATGCAGAAATAATTCTTACTATAATATTCACAAAAAAATGTTTCTTAACTCACTTGTCTGTTAAAAAACATCTTTAATAAAAGCAAAAGATTCAACATCTATAAGGAAACAATAAATAGAACCTTCAAAATTTCTTTTCTATTAAAAATAAATATTCATTGAAAAAAAGGCGATATCTTGGAGGTAATGATAGCAGATAAGAAGGAAGGATTATCAGATAATATATTCATGTCTGAAAGCATCAATTTCTGTTTTATTTCTGCAAGTAATCCTTTACACAAAATAGTATTTCAGCAACTTTTTGTTTTCCTTGCAATTGTTTTCTAATGACTATTAAGAAAATAAAGGAAAGGACATTTTTCAAATTACTCCATGTATTGAATAGGAGGACCTAAACAGAAAAAGGAACACTTTTTGCTTGTTGGGAATCTCCTGCTAAAGCAGGGTTTTGGAAGGAAAATCTTATTTGGAAGAGTAGTCACCAATCCCTCCAAACAGTATGTTGTGTTTCTGGCACGGCCAGGGTTAACTTTTGCAGCAGGCAGGAGGGGCAGCGCCAGGACCCCGGGGTTATCCAGTGCTGACCTCACGGTGTGAGAGGGACACAGAGGGTCAGGGAGTCTTGTTCTTCAGGGCTTGCCGGGGAATGTGGCCAGGCGGCTCCGAGTTCCTCGTGCTGAGCAATTACTTGGGAATTGTTTGCTTCTCCTGTTCACTCTTAGTATTGTTCTTACTGCTCTCTTTCTTATTTCATTGCTGTTTCTAATAAATTGTCCTTGCCTCATCCTGTGATCTTTACCTTTTTGTGCCTCCAATTCTCCTTGCCAGCTGCTGCAGCCGGAGGGGAGGAGGGAGAGAGAAGTGTGCTGTCTGAGGTGTTTCAGTGGGAATACTAAATTGAGGAATACCAATCCTAAAGCACGACATTCTACACTGAGATCCCATGGACCAAAGATCCAGGCAAGCGGAGAAACAGGATAAGTGGAGCAAACAAAACATGCTTGAAGAAAACCTTTTTTTAACTGATCCATTTAAGGGTTTTCACTTCAAAAGTATAGATTTCATGATGTCAGGAATGCCAAGAATATGTGATGCTGAAATTTTTGAAAGTCAAATTGGCCATTGTCATCACACTTTAGTAAAAAAAAAATCAATCTCTTCTCCATTTAATCAATTTATCATGTTTCACTTTAAATATGTGCAGATGGACACAATTGAAAGTCACAGTAAGACAAATTGAGTAATAGTAGTATGCTCAATAGCTGGATAAATGCCTATCTGATGCATGAAAACATCACCTACTGAGTTGTCTGTAGGTTCAAATTTCAGCAGAAAAGCATAAAAATGAGAGTCAATACTTTTTACTTGTGTATACACAAAATGATCATTCATTACAACAGTGGATATTCCTCATGCCCTTAACACGTCTCTTCTCTGAAAACTCTCTGCTTAGCTGGTGAAGAATTCAAAGTCTGTATTTATTGCTCAAGATAACCATTTCTTTAGAGAAAATGGATTCTGGAAAAATACTTCATTAGGATTTAACTGTTGGCTAGAGGTTGCTCTGAGAAATAAGACAATGTGTATTTTTGTGTACTTCAGCTGCCATAAACAACCTTCAGATCTGTGGATAAAAACCATTATCCTTGTGCACTTGAATTACAGAGCTATTAGAAGTGGTTCTGTATTACCAGGAGGCCCTCTTGCAGCACAAGAACCTGCTTCACCTGCCTGACATCAATCAGAGGGAGCTAATCATGAGCACAATGCCAGAGCAGTGACTCAGAGGATGGTGGTATGGTCAAACCCTGGGAAGATGAGGGGTTCATGACCACCGCTCTTTATACTCCCACTCCTATCAATTCAACCTGTGGTTTAGTAAAGTATATTCCCTTTTTACATAATAGGTGCTAAAAGTGGAAATGAACTACTGTGGAATGATGATTAGCAGCTTGCAGCTCATTCACATAGCATATGATTCCTATTCTTCTTCCTCAGACAAAGGATTTACAGCACCTGATTTATCCACAGGTTGAGGCTTGCAGCTGGGACAGACACAGCCCACCCACTGAAATCAGGAAGAAGCAATATATCAGGTTTGCAGGAACAAGCCTTATAAATTGGCTGTTATAGTTCTTCACTTGATTGTGTTCTCCTCATACACAACTGGCCACAGTTTTGAAATAAAAAGACAGGTAAAGACAAGTACTCCTCATTATAGTCACTAAAATAAATCGTTTAACTACACTCACTCACAGACAGAAATCAAAATCAATTGATGGTTTCTTATTCCAATTCTGTGTGCTATCATATGCCCTCACAGTAAATAATTAGCCCAGTTGAAAGACACATTGAACAGCCCTTTCCTGATCAGAAACAAGTGAACTCTACCACTCATGAAATATGCAATGAAATAAATTCCAGAAGCAAGAAATCTGTATCCAAATTATTTGCCAACTCCAGGAATGACTGAACACAGAGTAAAACTTTGGACAAGAGTGTAATCAAAAAATAAATACTAGAAGCTATCAAAAAATGTCAGAATATGTGCAAGAGAAGAAAAAAAAATTCAGTGTGAAAAATATGTGGTTTTCCAGTGCATTGATTCTCATTTTTCCTGTCTGCACATTTCTGTTTACTTTCCATGTAGAATGAATAGTCAAATATTTACGAAAAATAAATGCTAAAATTGCAAGTGGAATCATTGTGATGAACGCTCATGCAAATGTATTTGTGGTTGAATGGATTGTGCCTTTTTGCTGTCAATGATGAAAGTAAAACCCTGTGGCTGATTTAATAAATCTCTGCTAGGCATCTAGAAGGAGTTTAACACAGTGAACACAGGGTATTTGAGGCTTGCCATTGTGCACAGAAAAGAAAAAAAAAACCCAAATATATAAGAAAAAAAACCAAGTAAACTCATCTATTTGAAGATACTGTTATTTGGATAGAAAGAGAAGATAAATTTGTCAGATAAAATATTTATGGAGACTTTTAAAAAATGTTATTTTCATCCTGACCAAAGCACATCATAACTGAACTGTGTAGAGCTGAGACATAATGAAATGGCTTTCCTTAGATATCCAAAACTTATACAAACTTATTTAATATTTTATAGTCCCTGTATGACATTTCATGAGATCAGACTGACAGCTTTTGACAGGGAACAAACATAGTGCAAAGAAGAAATGCACTAAAGAAATGAAAAATGAGGAAAAGTTCTGAATTCAAAAGTAGTGTATCATTCCTTTCAAATTTTGTTTGAACAAATAGAAAACAAGACAAATATTTAAATGAAGATGTAAGCCAATGATAATCATATTTCAAAAGAGGATGGTACCTGATCTTATCAAAGGTTGAAATAAGTTTGTATGTCATCTAAATCTGATCATTCCCTGAGATTAGAAGTAAACCACCAAAAAAAGAATAAAAAGAATTCACTCTATTCCAACAGAACTTTGTAACATGTTTTTAACAATAAAATATTACATCAAATACTAAAGAAAATTAAAAACATAATAAAAAAAAAGTTAAATAAAATAAAATAAAATAAATCAAACCAAAAGAAAATACTCTTTTTTTTTCAGTGACATGATTCTGCTTAGCTCCAGGATGAGTTTCCATGTTATTCTACTGGCTAGATATCATGAAGAATTCCTCAGTGCATACTGATGAATTCTGATTCAAGGGTAATTAAAACTCAGCTTCTTCTTTGTAATCGTGGATTCTTGAGAAGATTTTCAAAAATCATTTTTTATATACATATTTTTAAAGAGATTCTGATGGAAAATAACTGAAATCACCATGTGTGGCATCTTCTGCTTCAAGAAAGGAGAAAATTAGTATTCTACTAATAGATAAAATGTCATCAGAAAGTTCACCTTTCTTCACAATACCGTAATTAGTATTTCATATACTATAATTTTACTCTTGATGAGATAAGCACTTTCTGAGGAAATTTCAATACCTATATTGCTCGTGCTGGCAAAAAAAAAAGCAATTTAAAATGACAAATTTTAATACTTAATGGAGGTCCAAACCTTTTGATATAGTGGCATGAATATCAAATATTTTAGGTACCTTCAAGGTTTTAGTGACTTTATAGCACTGCAAACAGGCCACTCTCAGTCCTTCCTAATTTCTTTCTATTTTTCCTTTTGCTTTTTGTCAAAGTTATCCTTCTGCATGCCCCAGCTTGGAAGAAAATCTGTTTTTTCTGCCCCAATCTGAAAGACTGTCCTTTTTTTTCTGATCTAAAGAAATCTGAGATCGCCACTCAGGTCTCCCTTTCATCAGCAGGTGTCAATAGAGCAGAAGGAAAATGCTACAGAACATGTTCAAAAATCCAGGATGCATACCTGTGTAAGAAATTGCAGCTAAACACAATATCACATATTTCCTCTTATCTTTTTGGTGTGCAGGGACTTGTGTCTGCAATTTCCAGACATGCTAATTCTGTTTCTAAACACCAGCTTACAAAGGCTGTACCATACCACAAAGCACTTTACTTTGGCGCTTTGCAAAGATTAATTAAGTTGCCATAAAAAAAAAAAGAAAAAAGAGTTTTTGGGTTTTTTAAGACATACTGGAGATTAGAAAAGTATTATTACTTCACTTTTGAAAAATCCCCCTAAGGCAGCTAGAAGTCATGTAAACTTAATGGGACTGGGTACTGTTACCGACCAACCCAAACTCTCCAAAAGGAAAACAAAAGCCTACAAAAGCTTCAATTAAATCTCTTTTAGCTTAACCCAAGACAGGATTCTGGGTTTTATGTCCAAGCCAGGTGGAACTGGATGTTTTTTGACTGAGAGTATTATGAAGCTCCCCATTGGTTCAAAGCCAAAACTCAAAGGGAACAGGTGTTCACCTACATGGCTCAAAGGCAAAATACATTCCTGCTTTGTCAGAATGAAGATAAATTCCCAAATTTTACTCCATTGGAGTGGTAAATCTTTGGTCTCATGAAACACAAAACAGAGAGAGAAAGAGAACTGACACTTCCCTGCTGGTTAGACATATCAGCTGTATTTTCAATGGGAAATGTGGTCTTTCACTCTAAATTCACTCCAGCAACAGCTTCCACCCTCAGTAGGGAGCTGGGTGACAAAGGGCTTCCCTAAGGGGGTGCAGTGGGGGCAACTGTTCCCTGCTTTGCTCTGAAAATAGGACACAGTTCCCATTGCTGCAGAACAAGCTCATTTATTTTCCATGTGAGCCTTTGTAAGGATGCAGGTGCTCAGCAGTTGGGGGTGAGGGGGCAATGGCTCAGGGACAGGCAGTGATAAAACTCCAAACTGGGAAAATGTTGTGCAGCAGTGCTGACACACTAAACCCTAAACCCTGTGTGCCAGAAGCTTGTTGCTAGTGTAGGCAAGAGGAAGTTCTTCCATTAGTTTCTGTGAAATCAGTATGTGCTGTTTTGCTCAGTTCACCCCAAAATAAGTTATAATAATGTGGAGATTTAAAGCTTCCTGCCCCAGATTGTAAAACCCAGATAATAATGCCATATAAAACTTCCACAAGCTTAATGACCATTTGAGTGAACCTAAACTTCTTATTTTTTTTTTCCTTAGAGAAATTGCATGTGATAAGGAAACTGATATCAAGGACTATCAAAAATGCCCCCCTATAGATATAACTAATTTTAAAAGTTGCCGGTATAATTGGCAGAAAACTAAATGGAGACACATTTTCTATTTACGTATCAAATTTCCCAGGAACTCTGTGTCCTTGCAAATGCTTAGGAAACAGCCTCAAGCCTAGAGCAGGAAATTAGTCACCATAATTGGCTAAAACTGACCCACATGTCTTGCCAAAAATGTTATTGAAAAAATTAGTTTTAGCGCTCTTTAAATTCTTTGAAATATACTTTAAATTCTATGAAATATTTTATGAACACAGATTATAAGGAAGTAGTCATTTCAGAGACATTTATTTTAGTTTGGGACTAAAAGAAAAAATATTAGTTATATTTATTTTAAAAGAAACAAGTAAAGGGTCAAAAATAGCCTCAAAACCCACAGTGCATGTGATTTATCAGAGACAAGATTTCTAGATTGTCTTCACTGTTCAAAACAAACAACTACTTCAGTAATGAACTTTGTAACAGGATTCCCCTAGGGAATGGCCTGAACTTGTGTCAGGGGGGGTTTAAGTTGGATATTAGGAAAATATTCTTCACCCAGAGGGTAGTGGGGCTCTGGCACGGGCTCTCCAGGGAAGCGTTCACAGCACGAAGCCTGACAGAGTTCAAGAAGGGTTTGGACAATGCTCTCAGGCACATGGTGTGACACTTGGGGTGTCCTCTGTAGGGCCAGGAGATGGACTCAGTGATCCTTGTGGGTCCCGTTCAACTCAAGAAATTGTATGATTCTATGAAAAAAAACTTCTTAATGAATGGATGGAAAAGAAAGAAGTTATTGACATAGCTTTACCCAAAGCTTTTATGTCACCATGTCACAGAAATCCACAGAGAAAAGCTTGGCCATTAGGACATGTTAATTTTTGTCTATTAAAATCCTAGTACAGACAAAGCATTTTTACTTGCCTAAGGAGAATCATAAATTTTCCAGGGGTCAGAACATATTAATCTATTCAAATAAAAATGTTCTGTAAGAATGTGTCAATGTTTGCACAAGTATCTTTGCTCTGAGTTTCTAGTTTCCCAAATGCACCAGCAGTTACCTGTAAAATTCTACTGCAGGCAAACTCAAGTTATGTTGGTTCATACCTTCTTTGAAAGGTACCAGCAGGGTCCCACACTGACTGGAACTGCTACTTAAAAGCATTTCTCTTGGTCAGTTGCTTGGAAAGATGGGGGGAGAAGGATTTCCATTTAACAGTCATTTCAGTGAGTTTGTCTGTTAGTAGTAGATTGTCAGACTCCAATGTCAGAAGATAATCAACATTTTTAAGAGCATTTTTACCTCCTCCCCAGGGAAACTAAAAATAGCCACTGCTGATCCATCTCTAAAAGGTGTCCAGGGTGAAAGTGATTTCCATACCAACATTTCAGATGAAAATTTTATAAGAAATTGCTGCCATAAAATACTCTGTACTCTTCTTCCATATTTTAAAATAATTTTGATGGAATCAGTGTTTGAAATTAGTTTAGCCCTGACAGCTTTTTTGTCTGCCCAAGTAAGGCAGCATGTGACCCAGAAGTTTGTGGTCCAGGGATAATTGTTGAAAGAAACATAAAATTATTCACTTAGGAGCACACCTCAGCATTTTGGAAGCCTTGACATTGTTCAGGCAGGTCTAGTTTCATATTGTTTATCAGTGGATCCAGCTATGTGCTGCTTGCTGGTTACCTCCTTGAAAAACTTTTCTTTCTAAATTACACAATTCCATTTATACACTGTATTGTCCTGGCTGTATTTAAGAGAGCTAAACAGTCCCCTCAGTGGGCACATAGCTGTCTGGGGCATGTTCAGAGTTGAGGTGGTATAAAACAGCAGAGTAAGCAGACAGAAAAGGATTGCACCTGTTCACAGTTGTGCAAAGACTCTCTAAGAAAAAATAATATTAAACAGATTTGAAATAGTAAGAGTATCCTGGGCTCTGAGCTAGGACAGTGTAGGGTAGGGATGCTGATGGCTGGATTAGATAATGTTCCTGGATGACTTTCCTGGGAGATTTATGGTGACTGGGGAAGATGTAAAAGGAAAAGATTAAGAGATTGTCTCTTCAGCACTATGAGTAGTTCCCAAGAGAGAAGAGGTGGAGGAAGAATACCAAAGTCCAACTCAGCCTCCCACTACAGCCTCAATACAGAAATTGGGATCTATGTACAAAATGTTCACAAACTGTAATCCTTTGTGAAGCAAGCCCTTATCTTTCCTTGCTTTCATTATGTTGAAACTTGAGGTGAGGAGTATTTGCAAGGGCTGAGTCCCCTGGTTGGTCCTGGGAGAAGCTATGAACACATAGCCCAGCCTTCAGATGCTAAGAGCTGCTCTCAGCCTGAGGTCACAAAGAGAGAATCCCAGGAACACAAAAACTTCAATTTCACAATAATAGGTGCATATAAGTTGTTAATTTACTGTTGTTGGTTTTTCATTGATACATGCCCACCTATGATCATGGCCATACTATAGATACCTATAGGTAAGTGCACTCTGTATAAAAAACACATGTGGCAAGCCAAGTACACAAAAAATTGCATCCTATTACCACTGGAGAACTGCACATCCCTGTTTTGTGTGAATATTGTCTGTGTATAGGATGTGCATAAACTTGCACTTTTTCTTTTACATTAGAAAAAATCATAAGATGACAAAAAGAAAAATATTGCAAAGACATAATTTTAGTAACTTCTTGACAAGCACTTAATGTCTTCCAGTCAAGCAAGAACAGCAAATATGTTAGTTGCTTTTTAAACTCTTATTCCAATAAAAAGTAATTATAGTGATTAATTGCATAATGATTACTGTAATCACAGCCTATTCTTAGTTGATTAAGAAAGACAGAAGCAGCTCAGAGAAAGCTTTCCATTAAAACTATTTATGTTTATTTTATTTGTCTTTTGCTAATTTTCTTATCTGAACTCATGAGTGGCAATATTTCAAAGACAGCCTTGCCAGTTGCTTTGAGACAAATCCACTGCCCGTCAGTAGAAACTCCATTTAAGAGATTGACAAATGTGTTAAGTGTTATTATAAAGGCAAGAAATTCTTTTACTTCAACTACTACTGTTTTTTTCTGTTGCGATTACAGTTTTTCCTGCTTTTTAATTGAGTACTTCTGTCTCATTAGAATATTTTGAAAGAATTTCCATGTACTTTCAAATACATATAAAAATTTTAGCATAATGCGTATATTGAGAAGGTATATGAACTCTCTGAAGAAATGATAATGGGGTGAACAGATGTGGGATTTCATTTTAGGAGGATGGAAGTCTTGGATGCTGGTGAAAACCATCACATTTCTATTAGTTTGGATGGAATTGTCATAAGTGACATCATTTAAGACTGTGCTCTGTCATGTTGTTCATCCTCCCAGTCCATTGGGACACTGGTTTTTATTAATTTGGTATGCAATGAGATCTGATACTGCTATGACAGTCAACATCAAAAACTCAAAATAAAGAGTCTGAGTGATGGAGAGAGATCTCAAAATATTGAGATCTACTTTTATAGGGAAATTGAGAGAAGAAAGCAGCTCATAAGCAAGGCAGATGTTTTAGTTAAAACCTGTTAACTAAGAAATGACTCAGTAAGGCCCAGGTCCCATCCATGAGCTTGATGTTGCTGCACTGCAGGATGTGAGATGTTTTTAGGGCATAGAAACACACAGTGGGGCTATGTTCCAATGACAAATGACTGCCTTGCCTGAGAACATTTGTGACGAGTATCACACAAAGTCTGGGGATGCAAAAGAAATAGAGAAGGAGATGTGATATATGAGGACCATACTACCTTGAAGGGTGTCAGCTCATTCCTCAGTGTGTGAACTTGACTGTGAAAACCCTGATGAGCTCAGGGGCAGCACCAGCAGCACAGCAAGATCCTCTGTGCCACTGTCCCAGGATGTTCTCCTAATGCCATATCAGTCTGCAACAGCTACAGTGAGCCCACCTCTCCTAAGTCACATCTCAACCCTCCAGCCAGCAGTGCCAGATGGCCTTTCCATGATGATGGAAGCTCAACACAAGCCATCAGACTTTAGTCAGCTTTTGGTATGTTGACTACAGACAAGGTGCTGAAGTCGTTCAGATAAATATCAACGCACACAGTAGCTGCTGTGAAGGGAAAGCATTTTCTTCTGTATAATTCCTCCACCTGGTGGCCAGGTCAGGGAGCTGGCTAGTCCAGGTGCTGGACACAGGGCCAACCACTCCCCACCTCGTCATGCCCTTACTGCTCAAGGTGCTGTTTGGGCTGAGCTACCAGGTAAAGCCCAAACTCACGTTTGAAGGCCCTGACCTTTTGCTTTCTGAAACTGGACATGTAGCCCATATTTGGTCAAGAATTTGCTTTCTGGTAAGGAATATCATAATTTTCCAGAAATTCTTTACCTTTTGTTTCCCCTCCTCAATCCTGAAAATAATAACATTCTTCAAAAGGGAAATCATTTGCAGAAAGGGACCAGTTGTGAAAAATATCACATTTCAATTTTAAAGAAAATATATCATGGTTTGGAATTGTCAAAATACCCTGTTTTGACATTTGAAAATGAAAATAAAAGAAACTTTGAAAGGTCACTATCAAAACAAAGTGATTCCAAATTTATATCTGTTTTATTAACTCAATTTCTATGAAAGACTTCTTTTATTATTGTTCTTCTGCTTTTTCTCCCCCTTCAATTGGCCTCTTTTTTTTCTAATTTTTTATCCTCCTTATTCATCAGCTATTCAGTACTGGAACATCTGTAAGGCAGTAAGATATTTAGACATCCTGTAAAATTTTCAAATATGTCAGGATGAGTTACTTCTTTCTTAACTAATTGGAGAAAGAAGCTTTTTTACATCACACATCTCTAGACACTGAAAGTAGTTGCAAAACATAAGATCTGCTTTCCACCTGGCACTCATCTGTATACTCCATCACATTGTTTTATGGTCCTCTCGAGTTAAAAGACATGCAATTATCACTACTGCTTTTTATTATAAATTCATACACACATTAGAGGTGCATTTCTCTCTGTCTCACTATTTTTTTTCCTTGGGCTGTAGCTTTTTAGTATGTTCTCTGTTACTTACTACTCTTCCCAATATATTCTTTGCAGCGAGGATATATTGAACCTGTCAAGTTTATTTAAAGAAAAGTTAAACTGGGGAAAAATCAGGAGTACGGTGCCTAGACAGGGATGGTAAGGTATTCAAGACAAGGCCTTGCTCCACTTAGCAGACTACAAATCCTCCAGATGTCGAGGGAAGCACAGAAAAGCAGATGATAAATGGCAAGTGAGAAACTGTACATTGATAAATGGGACTGCAAAGAAAGAATATATCTCCAGCAAATCCTTCATTGTTGCCTGCAACCCAGTTGAATTGCAGAGTGCTATTTTTATAATCAAACCTGCCAGTAATCAGTCAATGGGAGGCATGGTCCTACATGTGTATGAGAAAGTGAAAGGAAATTGTAACAGAAAGCAGGGAAAATAATCAGGTTGATCCTGTCGCTAAACAGATGCCCATGTTCCTCATCAACTGAGGACTGAGTGTCCTTTAGGGAAGGGACAGGAATGATGAACCCTGAGAGCAGAACAATTAAGGAAAAGATATTTAGAGAATTCTAATACAGCCACCAGTTATCCTTAAAAACGTTACTGAAGAAATGAATCAAAGGCTTTTCTTCCTCTATAATTTTATGATCTTTGTTATTACTTAGTGTGTGGTCTCTTGAAGGATATGTTCATGCCATAGATGGGCTAAAGACATTATTCAAGCATTGAGTAGTTTTACAGCACCCCTTACTGAGCCTTCTCTATTAATTTGGTACTCAGACATAATAACATTGGAGTCTTTAAGAGGAAGAGGAAGTAAGGAGAGAGGTGACCACAGGATGACCTATCTTGCTTGGATTTTTTTCAGGTTCTTTGAAAGAAATCCAATTTTTGGAGGTAAAAATCTTAGGAGAAACAGAGATTCAGGCTTTGGACAGCAGGAACATTTTAAATGGCCTCAGAGTACACCTTGAACCCAAATTAGTAACTTTGGTTTCTTACCCAGAGACAGAAATCTGATCTCAGCTTACTGCCCTTACACAGCTGCTTTGAATATAACTTTCTCTTTGATGAGCATGATTTTTGTGTGGCAGCCCCTGCATTTTGATGCCCTAAAATAGGCAGCTTATGGAGTTGTGGAAATATTTTGTAATGGTGTACCTTACATTCTTTATAAGGGAAAGATAATTTTGATACAGGTACATTTATACTAATGTATTGTCACTTGTGTTCCTGAAGGGCTTCATTTATATGGGAGAGTTAAAACAGTTCAACCAGGATATATAGACAGCTTTATTCTACTGTTTACACAACTTTCAGCCAACAATCCCTCCAAACTGAATCCATCCAACACAGAAGCTCCTGGGCCCTGCTAATAACTGGACAGGGATCACATGAGAATCTCAGGTGCTATGAGACTAAGGCAATAATTTAATGAACATAAACAACAAACCCAAAGTCAGTGGAAAGGCTTCAATGAGCTCCATTGTAATTGCTGTGCAGTAGGATAGGCATTCAAAAGTAGCAAAAAATAGAAATCCCTTTCCATCTACACATTTGTAAGTCGTATCAATATTTATATATAGATGTATGAGACACACTTCATAATTTGTTACCTTGAGGTCCTGAAAACTGAATGATAGGGTTTCTTGCTTGTAATCCAGCTGCTGAAAGAACCTCAACTTGCTGTATAGAATATATTTCCCTTCTTTTACGATTTAATTTTAAATATCTTCAGGAAGTTTAAATTCACATATAATATGCAAATTATCCATATTCTGAAACATCACACTGATTTACATTGTAATTGTTCCATTACTGATGATAATGGAAGTTGCATGTCCAAGAGTACTTATTAGGTAGGAACTCTGCAAAATAGGCTGACATTGCTTTGCTTTTGCAGCAGTTATTACAATGTGAATGGAAGAATCATAACACACCAGCCATATTGCAAGATACTGAAAAGCATCCTGGAGAGAGTCTTATTTCTCAGAGGTATATTGTAAAGAAAAACCCCACCAAAATAACAAAAATCCCCACACCATCTATTCAAGACTTGATGAATACAGCAGCTAAAAATACAATAGCAAATATTAAAATACTAGTGATACGGTTCATGCCAAGAAAATTCAGACTTAATATCAGCAAAGTTATGAAAAATAGTGATGGGGGGAAACTTGCATATAATCTAGGTCTTACTAGTTCTGACAGGGCTGCCTACATTAATCTATGACAAAATGATTCATGGAATGGAATTTTTTTTGCTTTCTCTCTTTATTCTTTTTTTTGATAATTTTGCTCTTCCCCCTTTCCCTTTACTGTTAATGAATGTAACACTGCTTGATAACTTTAAAGATGGACCAAAAATAGGCCATCTATTTGGCACCCATTATGAGTACAGAATCTCAAATCGAGATATAAATGAAAAATGATATAATAAAAAACAGTAAAGATACACATTTTATTTAAGAAATTGTTAACACTGATCCAGAGGAAAGATTTTAAATTTAGTAGCAGCAGTATGTATACCCAAGGTAAAGTGGAAGCGAAGATACAACAGCCCAAATTCACTTGTTTTAATTTGCTATGTTTGATGCAGAATATAATATTTAAGGGTAGGCAAAATTAATAGCTTTTTTATTATGTTCATCTGAGATGCATAGTCATGACATTTCTGTTTGAAGGTTGGGTTAAAATAAGAGAAGCTTAGATATCTTTGTTTCTATCTCCAGGTACAATGGCCTAAAAAGTTTGACCTTTGGATGATGATCATGGAACCACTCTGAATGGTCACTCTAATGTTGAGTTCATTGCAGTTTCAGACAATTCCTTCAGTTTCTGTGTGTCTCAAAGATCCCTAGTTAATATTTGTATGTAAGGTGAAGAGGTTATTTCCATAGAATTGTGGAATAGGATAATTTAGGTTGGGAAAGACTCATTGAATCCAACCATTAACTGAACACTGCTAAGTTCACTGCTAAACCAAGTCCCTAAAAGTACATCTTTCAAATGTACATGTCTCTCCAAAGGTGATGGCTCCAACACTGTCCAGTTCCAGAGCTTGATAAATTTTCTGTGAAGAATCCTTCCCTAATAGACAATCTCAATCTCCCCTGGTGCAACTTGAGGCCATTTCTTCTCATCCTATGTCTCATTGATTAAAGAGACCTACCCCTCACCTTAATTCAATCTCCTTTAGGCAGTTGTAGAAGGCAATGAGGTCCCCCCTGAGCCTCCTTTTCTCCAGGCTAAACACTCTCAGCTCCCTCAGCTGCTCCAGACTTTTCCCCAGCTCCCCTGACCTTCTCTTGGCACACTCCAGCACCTCAATGTCCTTCTTGCATTGAGAGGCCCAGAATTGGACACAGGATTCCAGGAGTGGCCTCACCAGTGCTGAGTACAGGGGGGCAGGCACTGCCCTGGTCCTGGTGGCCACACTATGGCTAATACAGACCAGGACATGGGACACTCTGCTGGTTCATGCTCAGCTGCTGTTCACCAGCACCCCCAGGTCCCTTTCTGCCAGGGATCTTTTCAACCTCTCTTCCCCCAGCCTACAGCCTTGCAGGGTTTTTTTGTGACCCAAGGCCAGGATCTTGGCTTTATGGAAGCTCATACAGTTGGCCTTGTCCCTTCTATCCAGCCTGCCCATATGCCTCTGCAGAGCCTTCCTGCCCTGCCACAGACCAACACTCCCATCTAACTTGGTATCACCTGCAAACATATTAAGGGTGTAGTTGGTCCCCTCATCCAGGTCACTAATGAAGATATAAATGGGATAGACCTAAATAATGAGCCGTGGAGAACACCACTTGAGATGAGTCACCAACATTTACCATTTAAAAATGTCTATAAATAAAAATTCTTCAATTTGTGATGTAGGAAACGATTTGCCTGGGATATTTGGGCTCTGAATCTGTAACATTATTCTATGTCTTTTCAGTTTTTTGTAAATTAACAGTGGATTTTGCTGGAGACTTTCTGCTGTACGGTAACTGAGCATTTTTTTCTGTCACTCTTGTTTCTCTTTCTTTGTAGAGTGTGGTCCCCATAGGATATGATCTTCAATAGCAAATCTGAATTGAGGAAAGGAAGCAATGATGATTTCCCATAGAATTTGCAAGAATGCAGATTTTTTTCCTCAGATGTCCATGTGCTTCACAAAATCTTTTATTTATTTTTGCCTTAGGTAGGGATAATTCATTACAAATGTATGTGATGATAAGAGAAATTAGTTTGAAAGGAAGAGGTTTCTCAGAGTCACTCCTGCCTCTTGCTGCATTTGTTTGTGTTTATGTAAGCAAAAAATGGCATGCATTATCTTTTTATGAGCCTTGCGATTTATTCTGTTTTGTTGTCAGACCTTTGGGAATGCATTCTATAAACTTTATTGAGACAAGATATCTAGAGGCGTTTGCATATTTGTGAGCTCAGCACAATATTACTTTTTAATGCACTTTTGACTTTGCATGGAGAAAATGGAGTAAGAAAATGTAAAACAAATATATTTCAGCTGGCGTCATTTTTATTACTTGCTTTTTGTTTCCCTAGGTTAAAAGCAAGTAAAGATTCAATAATATAATTTAATAAACACTGAGATCTACTAGCTTAAATTCTGACTCTTTCTGAGGCTAAAAATTAAAATTACTAATCAGGGTCTCAATTTAAAAATCTATTAAGGACTGTGCCAGCCGAAAGAAACATTTAAATGTATTCTGGTGTGGTTCTTGAATTGGGCTTTATGATGTGTCTGTTTGCAATAAAAAGACTTGCACAGATTTTGCTGTGGTTTTAAATCTCCACATTCTTCCTGATATGGACCCAAACTGTCATGAGCATGTGTGCAGTACTGTGCTCAGCGCTGCACAGATATTCACATGCTGAGGCAAGCCCAGCAGCAGACCTCTGAAGGTAGTCCAAGGCTCGAGGATGTGTGATGTAAAAGCAATCAGACTCTAAAAGAGTTGTTTTTAGACAGCCTTGAAAGGAGAAATTGAGGTGAAATCTTATTGTTTTCTTCAGCTACCTAATGGAAAGGTTTAGAGAAGACATATGTGGGACCTCAGAAGCATGCAGAAGAAAAGCGAGCAATGCAGAAGGGAAATTTTTTTCACTGAGAAGGTAGAAAAACACAGGAAAAGGTAACCAAAGAAGTCTGTCATGTTCCCTTAACCGACAGAAATTTAAATGTATTTTTAAAAACAGGCCTTAAATTACCTGTACACATTTATTTTAGAACTTTAATTACATTAGTGGTCTGTCACTGTCAGAAGAACAGGTTTAGGCATTAAACACAATTAAATAGGTTGTTTTTAACTCCATTATTTGCACTTCTGTCTGTGCTGACATCTCAGAACCCTCCAACGATGTCAGGGGTCAAAATAGGAGAAGAGTATGCCATTTCTGGTTTACTTTAAAAGAAAATATTGGGAAATCAACACGGTGAAACCAAAGTACCACTGGCGTCTATCTTTCTTTTTCCCTTCAGTTAATTTCTTTGTCACGGTTTGTGGTTTTTTTTTTTACCTGAACTCTCCGTTAATAAATTAGAATTCATGAGCACTCTTAAAGAAAAAAGAAACAGATTAGACAGTATTTATGGAAGATCTACTTCTACCGTACAGAAACAGTTCTGATAGAGCCTGGAGAATGAAACTCCCTTTGGAAAGGTTTCTAATTTGTTATGTTTTTCTTTCCTGATAAATCACTTGATTTTGAAATAATATCCTCACTGACAACTTGGGTAAGTGACATGATACATCCTCTCTTCCTCATGGTGTAGACGTTCTTCTGATAATTTCTGTCCTTCTGAACAGAATTAAAATAAATAAATAATGTTTTCTTGTTTTATGTTCTAAAAGAGCATAGTGATTTTCACACTTTCTCTAGCAAGAAGAGATGTATTTGGCTGCACTGGCACCCTTCTCTTTCCTCAATTTTGCCATTTAATAGACAGATGTTCCCATAGTTGTGATTTTCAATCATTTTGTGATATATGATGCGTACTTGTTGCAATCTTGTTTCATTATGCACACAGAGAAAATTAAAAGCTCCAACAAACCAACTTCCTCCTGCCCCCCCAAAAAACTGCCAAATCAAAAAAAAAACCCAAAAGTAAAGGAGTGGTTTCTCCATTTAGACACTAATTCAGCAGTGTATATATTACCATTATTCAAGAGAACATGCCATGAAAATGCTGATAGATGTGCTTAGGTGTTATGTTGAATTAGGGACCTAATGATGAAAGACAAGCAGTAGAGCTGAACAGTTCATATTTGGAGACCCACAATCCTGTGGAACTCAAATGTTAATGACAATCATATATTGCATCACAGTGAAAAAAATAAAGATAAAAATATTTTGAGGAAACTGTTGTAACATTACAAATAGTCACAGTCCCTAGAAGTGTTCAGACTTTGCTACGAATATTAAAATTTCTGGATTTTGTTGAAAGTAGAAACAATATGAGTGAAGCAAGAACAAGCTGGAGCTTGTTGCCAGAAGAGATTGTGGAGAGACAGAGTATCAAGTGGTTCAAAAAGGATTAGAGAAATTAGGCAGACAAATTAGATGAGACAAATTAGACATTAAATGAGCAAAGTCAATACTATGCTATTGAGTGACTGACAAAACAAATAAAAAAAACATAGTCTAGAGGGACTTTGATAAACTGGAAGGTTGAATGAGCAGAAACTTCACGGATTTTGGCAAGGAGAAGAGCAATGTCTTGCACATGAGTAGAATTAAGCCGTTTATCATTACAGCTGTTAACAGACAGACTGAAATACGAGTTTTGCTGAAAAGGACCTGGGCACAGCGGGTGAACACTATGTTTAGAAGGAGTCAGGAGCATTCTTACTGTGAAGAATGCATGGTCCATATTTGTACACAGTATGAAGAGCAGTAGGAGCAATATGAGCCAGGAGACTGAGTGTATGCTATTCTCACGAGTGCAGATGAAATTACACCTGGAAGAGTGTTCAGACTTGGACCTCTTAAATTTAACATCCATGTCACAAAACCAGGGGGAGCAGAATGACAAGTGTCATTAAGGCCCTAGAGTACCGAAAGAGGAGAGATAGAGAAAGACGGGGATATTCAATGTGACTAAGGTGAGTGAAAGAAGTCTCATGTCATCTTGGAATTGCTTCAAGAACTGTTACAAGGATTACAGACTCCAATTCTTCTTACTGGCAGATACTAAATCAAAGAGGAATGGACACAAGCTGGGGCTTGGGGGACTAGATCTTTCTCTCTGAGAGGATCACATAGCACTGAAACAGGAGGAATAATCTACATCCTTGGAGGTTTTCCAGATCTTGTCAAACAAACACTGCTGACCTGATTTAGCTTTAGCAGCATTCACGCTCAGAGCAGTTTCACAAGATCTTCCCCTTCATCCAGAAGACTTTTGGGTTTTTTTGTTTGTTTTGCTTGTAAATTTTGAGGGGTTTTATGCTTTGGCTTTAGAGTTTTGTTTAGGGTTTTGTTGGTTTGGTTTTTGTTTTTTTTTTTGGTGAGGGGGTTGTTTTTTTTTAATCTTTTTAGTGATATGGACAACAGAAAGTTTTAAACAGACATGAAAGGGAATATGGAGATATATATCCATAACATAATCCTCTAACATCCCTACTACAATAACTTCAGAAAAAGTCATCTCCATTCAAGGTTTAGACTTGCATATCCTCCTTAAACAGCCTTTTATGCTGCTACTTTCAGAGAAGGAATAAGTGTTGGAAATATTGGTAGAGAATTTCTTGTGTTTTAAGAAGACATTTCAAGGATAGTGCCTCTTTCTCTCCACACATCCTCTCTTCCAAGCATACTGCTGTCTTAAACATTATTCTGCTACTCTTTGTCCTCTAACAGGTAAAGAAAAATGAAATCTGTAGTATTTGCCCAAAGCAACATTTAACTCAGATCTAAAGACATGATAAAGGAAACGACATCACCACAGCATGGACCTCTTCCTTGCCTACTTATGCCTCCTCTTACAGTGTACTGATGCATTATAAGTAACAAAAAATTATCTTCTTGGTGGAAAATAAGAGCTTCACAAGCAAAGCACAAAGGAAATTTATTTTCAAAGGACTACGAGGAAGTAAGGATACAGAGAACTAGTGAAATTATCTATAATACACCCAGACATACAACCAACTAAACTATTTCAACAATTAGAAGCAAAAATATATGTCATGTGCTTTTGTTTTCTCTTTACAGAGAGTCCAGAATCTGCAGTATGAGTAGGAAATGCTCATGGTTTAGAGGTAATTTTTTGATTTGGTCTGTTTTTAGACAAAGCTAATATAGCTGGAAAAAAACCTGGCTTACAAATTTTAAGACACTATCAACACTGTCAAATGAACATCCTTAGATTGTCCCAGGTGCAACTTACAAGAGTAACTAAAAGAGAATGTAAAGATTTTCACTTTGACTCTAGATGTCATGGCAGCAGTATTGGAAAACTCATGAGTTTTTGCCATTGATGTGTTTGCTGTATGGCTTTGATTTTTAGCAGACATAAAGTCTGTCCATTATTCTCCTTCCCTCTCTCCTTGAAGCATCTTCATGGGCCGTTCTTTCTCAGCTGGAACTCCATGCAAAAGCCGTCCATCAGCAAAAAAAGATGGATGGAGCTTCATCTAATGTTTTCACGATAAAAATAATTCCATTCCACAAGAAAATCACCACTACAATGGAGACTCAGTGTACTTATCAAGCAATGCTAGCCCAGTACCGTGAGTGTGCAGGCATAATGTTACCAGCATGATCACCTGGGGAATACAAATGCATTAACAACTAATAGGATTATTGACCTCGTGCCACAGAAATAAAATAATTTCAGTTTCAAAATTCTGCTCTAATTGTCATAATTAAGAACTCTTTCCCTCCTGCTTTAACTTTCACAGGAAGTAGGTGTATATAATGAGAAAGATGTACACAAATTCTTCATAAGGCTGGATGGGTACAGAAAAGGATAAAACAAGTTGGCAACTCATAACTGCACTATATTTTTGAGATTTTTCATGCACAGTGATTAGTTCACCAGTATATTTTTTCATATAAGTAAGCAAGTTTAAGAAGTTCCTTTCCTTATTTTTCTGGGTAATATATCTGTCCCCACACCAGCGCTCATTACCCTCACTTTGGCACGGACAAAACTATCTGTAGATCCCACAAAATAATGTAGGCTGGGAAAAGATTCATGCAATGGAAAATACTACTTTTATGCTTTTGAATTTGTTTTCAATTTCACTCATTTCATTTTTACTTCCTAGATCTGTTTTAGAAGGTTTAAAATAATAATTAAAAAAAAAAAAAAGGACTTGTTTGTTTCTTCCTTGGCTGCTTAACAGAAATTCCTGATTATTTAACCTCATAGAGCAATATTGGCCCATGCTTTAATAAGGGTTCTTCACTATCAAATAATAGCTCAGTCTTTTCAAGGAGTATGTTCAGCATTTCCCTGGAGAAACTGACTTCCCATAGCATGGATGGATGCACTCTTTCCTGAGTAAAGAACTGCTTGGATGTCTGGGCCCAGAGAGTAGAGGCTAATGGAGTTGATTCCAGTTGGTGGCTGGTGTCAAGTGGCTTGGTGTTTGGGCCAGACCTGTTTGACGTCTTCATGGGTGTGACCTGGATGAGGGAACCAAATGCATCCTAAGCCAGTTCACAGACTACACCAATCTGGGCAGGTGTGTTGATCTGCTAAAGCATAGGAAGACCCTACAAAGGGATCTGGACTGTTGTGGAATGTTTATTCTAATAGTTTGTTAGCAGTCTTTGTTAATGGTTCGTTCCAAAGTTCCCCTATGTTTTCCCTTAACTGGTTTGTCCCCTAAATTGTGCCCACCCCTGAGCTGCCCTTCATTGTATCCCCCACCTTTATCTCTAGCACCTTCCCTGCCAATAATTGTGACCCTGCCCCTCGTTCCTGAGCCTTCCTTGTTAATCCCACATTGGGAAAATCCCTGCTTGTACCTCCCCTTGGGGAATCACCTAAACCCCAATGCTCTATAGGTTTATTTGACTTGTACCCCTCCCATGTGTTCCTCCATTGGTTGCAATATTGTAAACCCTGCACTCTTCCTCACTCCTTCTTCTGTTGGTTGAAGATTTGTATCTGCCCCTGAGACCTCCCTTGTATAAAAGTCCCTGCACATGCTTGTCATTTTTTGTCCCTCGACCTTCTGGGGTGATAGACTTCTTTGGAACTCAAACAGGTAATCTCTATCTCATCCTTGCTCTTATCTCGACGTGTGATAGCCTGTGCCGTAGAGCACTCACGCCCTACAGCTGTGTCCCGGACTGTGTGGCTTTCTGGGAACAGCCCACTCTTGGTGATGGCAGGGGCTAGTTGGGCTGAAGAAATCTGGCACTGCATCACTGGACAGGCTGGATTGATGGGAGAAAGCAAATTGTATGATGTTCAACAAGGCCAGACACCATCCCAGGCAGTGACCATTCCCCCTTGTTCTCAGCACTGGTGAGGTGGCACTTTGAGTCTTGTGTTCGCTTTTGGACCTTTTACTATAAGAAGGACATTGAGGTGCTGGAACATATCCAGAGAAGGCAACAGATCTGGGGAAATGTCTGGACCACAAGANTGTGTGGCTTTCTGGGAACAGCCCACTCTTGGTGATGGCAGGGGCTAGTTGGGCTGAAGAAATCTGGCACTGCATCACTGGACAGGCTGGATTGATGGGAGAAAGCAAATTGTATGATGTTCAACAAGGCCAGACACCATCCCAGGCAGTGACCATTCCCCCTTGTTCTCAGCACTGGTGAGGTGGCACTTTGAGTCTTGTGTTCGCTTTTGGACCTTTTACTATAAGAAGGACATTGAGGTGCTGGAACATATCCAGAGAAGGCAACAGATCTGGGGAAATATCTGGACCACAAGACCAATGAGGAGCAGCTGAGGGAGCTGGAGGTGTTCCGCCTGGAGAAAAGGAGGCCCATGAGGCAACTTAATTCCTTCTACAACTGTCTGAAAGGAGACTGTAGTGAGGGGGCTTCAGTGTCTCCTTTTTTACTTCTCAGGTGAAAAGTTATAGGACAAGAGAAAATGGCCTCACAGTTTGCCAGACCCCAACTAGTTAGATATTAAGAAAAATTTCTTCACAGAAAGAGTTGTAAAGCATTGGAATGGGCCACCCAGGAAATTGGTAGAGTAGTCACCATCTGTGGAAGTAGTCAAAAAGCATGTGCTATAGCACTTGAGAACCTGGTTTGTGAACATGGTAGTGGTGCTTANAGCCTGGAGAAAAGGAGGCCCATGAGGCAACTTAATTCCTTCTACAACTGCCTGAAAGGAGGCTGTAGTGAGGGGGCTTCAGTGTCTCCTTTTTTACTTCTCAGGTGAAAAGTTATAGGACAAGAGAAAATGGCCTCACAGTTTGCCAGACCCCAACTAGTTAGATATTAAGAAAAATTTCTTCACAGAAAGAGTTGTAAAGCATTGGAATGGGCCACCCAGGAAATTGGTAGAGTAGTCACCATCTGTGGAAGTAGTCAAAAAGCCAGTGCTATAGCACTTGAGGACCTGGTTTGTGAACATGGTAGTGGTGCTTAGCTGAGGGTTGGACTTGATGATCTAAAGGTCTTTTCCAAATCTAACAGTTCTATGATCTTCCAAAGTGCCTTTTTAGATTTTCTTGCAGCCAGGCTCATAGCTGACTTCAGAAATTACTTCTATGTTATACAGACTGGCTTTGGCTTGGAGATGTCCTGTAGGACCCCTGTAAAAGACTAGTTTTGTGGATAGGCTTTTGAACTGTGGGAATGCTGCTCCACACAGTGCACTGGAAAGGCTTGATACATTTGTCATCTTGTTTTTCCATGCAACTCAGAAATTTATATGGTTATAAAATTCCAGAACAGATCAGAAATTTCACAAACGTGGATGTAAGGCGACCTACAAGGTTGTTACCTCCTTCCTATTTCTTTCAATGCAATGGATGAAGGAAGGGGAATTTGCCCATTTGAAATAAAAGGTCAAGAGAAGAGATAATGGGATAGAAAGAAGATATTTTCCTCCATTTTGGGAATCACGGGATGATAGAATGAAAACATTAGTGTAGTCCCACAATTTGCTTTTTTGTGAGATCACCTTCAATTTCAATTAGGGGAAAAGTGCCATTTTATAATTACTGTCACACACTGATGATTTTCATTACCCCAAAGATGTTTAAGCCAAAAGTGTGCTGTTCAGATGCAGAAGTGTATTACTGAAGAATCTAGATCCCTGTTATGGGGATGATAGGAACATAAAATCCTGTCCAACTATAAAACAACTTGATAATTTCTCAAACATTAAGAAGGCAGAAAGAGATACTTGCATCAGTGGGATGACCGTGAAAAAAGAAATAAAGATTGTTTCCTTTCTTATCTAATTCTCCCTCCCTCTTTTATTTCAATAGTCTTGTTCATGTGGAACAGGTAATATACAATGTGGCGGAGGCAGCACCTCTGCTCAGGATCTCAGTAATGGAGGTGAAGCCAATTCTGGAACACGTTTTGCTGCGTGTCAAAGGTGATGAATGGGAGATGATTTATTAAGTCACCTGGGCTGTTCCCTTCTACACCAGGGTTCATTCCAACAGTGTTTCTGTGTGTTTAATGGATTCATGGAGTTCAATGAAGTTTATTCATGAAAGAGAATGTGAGCTCAGCATTTTCTTCCAAGTGTGTGAAAAACACTGCTTAACAGAATTCTTATTTCATTTGCCAAGACTAGAACCCAAGAGGACAAATTCACTGTCCTTTACAGCATACCTTACCTTTAGCATGAGTGACAGAAATTAGATGCTTAATGCAATTCTAGCTTAGTACTGGAGTATGGAAAAATTCTTAACAATGCAAAAAGGACCAACTTTAATCACTACTACATGTCCCTGACCAGTACATATGATACAATAAATATCTCTATAAGTTTTAGAAATGTACACTTTATTTTTGGAGCAAGAAAGGTGCGAAAAAACAAAACAAAATCTAAAACTAAAACTAAGGGTATTTTCCAAGTATGTGCTGGCACAATAATTTTTTTCAGGAAAAGTTTATATCTTGCTGTGTTTCTCTTCCTTCATTGTAAAAGGTATCCAACAAAAAGCAAAAATCATGGACTTGAATGTTTATCCTCAAAATGGAGGCACTTGAGAGAATGCTACTGATGATTGAAAGATCTTTTCAAACTGTTTGAAAGGGTTTTCTAAGTGTAAAGAAAGTGAATAAAATAATATGAAAAAATCAATCTCAGCTTGTGTAGTTACTTTTGAAATGCATAAACATTTGAGGGGAAAATATACTGAACAGAACACTGTTGGGGAGAAATTCTGGATTGTTATATAAAATGATCTGGTGAGAAACCATCAGATAAGAACAAGCAGGAAAAAATTTACCCCCATCCCCCAAAAAGAAATCCCCCTTTAATCTCTTCAATATTTAAGGAAAGACATTTTCTTTCAGATTTTACAAGCCAAAGAGATGTCAATAAATCTTGATCACTACAGTTTCAGGTGTGCAGTGTGAATAAATATGATGATTAGGTTTGGGATGTCTGTAAGGAATGAGTTGTATTTCTAATTCTGGTTTTCCTTGATTGATATTTATTAAACAATCAAAATGATCACAAGGCGTTATTCCATAACTACTAATTTCTGAAGTATTGTATTGCTTTGCAAAGAATCTTGAGGTCAGAAAGGTATGTAAAAAAAAAAAATTAAATTTGGAATTCTTTGTCCTTTTCTAATCTAAACTTATGTATGTTTGGAGGGATGACACATATGATTGTCAGCCCTCTTTGTTCATCAAGTGGGAATACCATTGTTTTTATGTCCAGAGTGAAAATAGAGTTATTTTTTTCCTGCTCTATGACATGTTCTATAAGAACTATTTCATCTACCTTTGCCGTGCAAAGAACACTACAACTAAATCACAGAACAGAGTACATTTTCAGCAAGTATACTTCAAATTTATGTTAAGAAGGAGTCACCTGGCACCAAATAAGGTCATTCACTGCAGAAAACAAGAAGTTTCTATGTGTTACCAGCATTACTTATTCCAATTACTATATTACTTATAATATCCTTACTCCTATAGAATTAAAAGCAGAGTACATGTTCTGCGCCTCTGTTAGGCATCAATCAAGAACACTTATACAACACACAGCTTAATTCAGAAAGACATAAAGTTGATAATTTTTCAAAAAGATGCTATTAATAAATAATTCTGAAAATCAAGAAATGGAAGCAACACATTGATGTCATAGATGTTACGTTTTATCCAGCTCAGTTTTTTTTACTCTTGCCAGTGAGAACATCTTCAATTTATCCCCCGAAGAACAGAGAGAAAGATGAGGAAGTTAAAAGTGAGTTTTGTTTTGTTTAGCAAGTATGAATGAATGAACATGAGAGATCATAAGTGTGGAAAGTTCATGGACTTTCCTCTTTTTTAAAATGTTTAAAAATACTCCTTTTTTGTCCTGCATGGCATAGAACTTAGCTCAGCACACGGGCAAAATGCTGTGCTGGGGAATGTCCTGGAGCATTTGAGTTAGCACAAGAGCAATTCCATGACTCCTTTAACTATTTTGCCCCATTTCCTTTTATTCTGTATTTATTATTCTGCCCTTTACCTCCAATGTTGGAAAGGATTCCAAGCAAGAAAAGGGATCACGGAGAAGATAGCTTGATTTTCTCAAGGCTGCGTACAGGAAAATAAACTCTGGAAGCAGTGAATCCGTCCTTCAGGCCAGCTGGATTTATAACAATTGCTGCACGTTCAAATGAATGGACAATGCATGAAATCCCTTAGTGACTTTTACTGCAATGTGGCAATTACCTTGGGTCTGGACAAAGAGTTTGGGAATCTTCAGTAAGAATCTAACAATAGAAAGGGATTTATTGTTTTTTTTAAAATAATGAATCTTTTGAATCAGGCTTTTGTTTCTGGGTATGAGGTGGCAGGAAAAATCATCTGAATATGTGGCTTCCTTTTTTTAAAAGGCAGCATTTCTGGGCCATCTTTGTTAATTCAAGGGATGTTGTCTACAGTTTGGAATGTTAAATAAGAGGAAAACTAAATAACATGCTCAGTTTCAAATAGTCATTTATGATGTAGCATAGAATAATATATTTTGTTCCATGTGTTGACATCTCTTTGACATATGGAGATTTCTTATTTATGTACACATTTGTTATTCATCACTTCAAGAAATAGTTGAATAAATATGAATAAAAGGAAAATGCAAACAAATTTCTTCTTAAAATATTTCTGTCTGGATGGAATTTTGCATCCTCAATACATGGTTTTGGTATATTTCGGACTAATATCTCAGTAGAAGGACTAGGAAATGTATAGCTTTAACAAAGAGTGGTTTTTGTTTTGTTCTTTTCTATACTGAAAGGCACACAAAGTACGAAGTAATATAAGAAATAATTTTTGTTTCAGTTATGGAGCTACACTGAGAAAATACCAAAAGTTTGATGGTTCTGAATATTAGAATTTTTTGTTTGGGCATTAAGTATTCTTATCCTGTCAATCTTATGGAAATGAAAGTGGTATGGAATAGGTGTTAGAAATTAAAGCCATTTCATATAATTATTAAATGTGCCACTCCATTCTGAAAAGGGTGTAGCATTAATGGGCTTTGTTTGATATTAATCAAACTTTCCTACCTGAAATACCTTCTAAATTTAATGACTGTGCTGCAGTCAAGATTGGCTGTCATTCAAATTCAGTCTATGGGAAGATATGTCTTTTTAAATTTTTTTTTGCTGTAAGATTACTGTACACAGAGCCAAAGAAAGCCTTACAGAAAAAAATGTAATTATATGAGGTGAAAGATAGAATAAAACTGTGGGAGAGAATAAAGGCGTATCATTCAATATCTCATGTTCTTTGTCATGGAAGTGATTTTTGCAATTGCAAGAAGAATGATGATTTACTAGGATTTAGATTCTTCATTTGCTAAAGCAGTGTGGTACTTTTACAGTGCATGTCATGTAGATAAAGCTCAGTAAAAGGAAAATAAAAAGGAACATGTCTCAGTCGCAGAAACTCTTCCATTTTGCTTTCATACGATGTTGCCTAAAAGTCTGCATTTCAAAAGATCTGTGTTATTTGCAAAAATCAAGCATTTAAAAATGTGAATAAATTGTTATACATCATCAGATTTTCACTGAAGGTAAATGTTCACAGGAAGGAAAATTCTAAATAATATGATTGAAGGGAATTTTATTGATTTACACCGTTTGAGAATCACAGAAAAGTGAGTTATGGCAACAGATTAGCTATACATAAAACAGGGAATCTTCTTCTCTCTCTGATTTTTCCCATCCCATTGAGACTAGGATTTGAGTCAATTTTTCTGGTAGAAGCAGAGAGTGACAGAAAATTCTCTTTCTCCTGATTTAACATTAACCTCACACTTCTGGAGTAGGGTGTACAAATGAGATCTCTCATGGCTGTAGAAATGAAGCAAACTTTCAGTTCAAGCAACTATGGGCTTTGTTCTTCAATTGCAAAGGTAAAACAGGTAGATCAGATGCTATTTCTTTGTGGGTCTTTTCTATTTCAGAATTAATATCCTTTCACTAAGCTCTGTGCTCTCTAAAAATTATTTTCATGCATCAAATTGTTGTCCTTGGTTAATGAATGGGATGCTGGGTGACAGCTGAGACTGTAGTCCCTGCATTATTCCTGTCTCTCCCTGCAGAGTGCAGGTTCCAGAAGTGACCAGTCCACATCTTGCTATGTTCACAGCATGGCTTGAATTTTAATATAAAATTCAATTTATAAAATTAATTAAAGTTATAACTCCAGCACAGGAAATTAAGGATGGTAATAAAAGACCTGGCTGGAACAATTCCACACAAATAGTTTTTCTCTCGTTCAGTGCTATTCAGATATAACCAGTTCAATTTTTTCTTTATATGACGTGAGATCAGCTTGGACAAATTTGCATTGTATGGTATTGTACAAAAAAAAACCAAAACTCTTTGAAAATGATATAATTTTTTGACTTCTTGGGAAAAAAGCTCTTCTATAATAATATTGAGAAAAAAATGTTTTAAAGTGTATATTACACAACAAATTGAGAAATATTAAAATAATAAAATATTTTGATGAAATTATTAAACCAATATAATGACATGTTTGAGTTTTACTCTAATTTTAGCTGTATTTGACATACTAACATATTTTTAGTGAACAAAAATCAGTTCTTTGGTCATGTCTAGTTGTATCTCTCCAAGAAAGTAAAATTAAACTGTCCATTTTACCTTGGATTTATAAACACATGCCAACTGTAGTATACTCTGGGAGAATTGATAGATAGTGTAATAAACAACAAAATATTTAATCTGATCTGTTTATTGCAAAGTGCATACTTTTCTTCACAAAGGAAAAGCAATAGATTTAATTGAGGCCTCAATGGTGTACTTCATAAACTCTCATATCTGTTATTAATACAGAAATTGGAAAAAATGCCAGATCAGTAAAAAAAATTTAAATGTCACCAAAGGACTTGATAAAGAAAATAAGACACAGTAAACAGGAAACAGTCCCAAGAACTTATCTGTATAAGAGTCTTGTGAAAGTTTCTTAATGCTTTGGATACAGAGGTTAAATATGAGTTCACAGAATTTGCTGATGATTCAAAGGACAGCACAGCAGGAACATTATCTAAGTATCATGGTAGAAACATTAGATCAAAGAAAGAAATGAATAAAATTGTAAAGAAATTTAGGACATCAAATAGTCTTGAAAAAGTAATTAAAATTTCTGAGATGAGCTAGGGGGCTTTTTGCTCAGAAATAACACAGAAAGACAACATTGGTTGATCATAGGATGTCTAAAAAATGACATTATAAACCATCAAGAACAAAGCAGAAGTGAATTAAGCAACATATTTTCAGTAGAAACCAGAAAGTAAACTTAGAGAAAACAGAATGGCTTAAGAAAAAGAGCAGAATATGTTTTACCAAAGGAGACTAAAATGCTTGTCTTATTTCATCAGGTTAAGCACAGCCTGAATAGGGAATATGATTTCTTTTTGCAAAAGGCATCAAGAGGAAGAATAATTATCTCAGTGAGGTTGGTAAAGAATAAAATTATACATTTCTCATAAAATTTTGTGAGTTCAGGATGAGGATTTTGTTGCTGATTTTGGGGGGCTAGGGGAGTGTGTGACTGGATTTTGCCATTGTTGCTTTGGTTTAGTTTCTTTAGTCCACTTAGATTTATTTCTATGCCAGTTTGGTAATAGTTATAGAAAGGACACTGTTAAGTGTAGGTTTTAAGCCCAACAGTGCAGCAGGTTTAAATTCTCTTGGTACTTCTGCCTCTGAACTGTATATTCATCATGTTTTATGACTCTTTTGCTTTCCAGCACCTATTGAAATATGTAATTTAAAGAATTCCTAGTTTACTAACATTTTAC